>CAUYQU010054116.1:0-119592 GCA_963574635.1 Cheracebus regulus
GGCTTCTCAAGACAGTTATAGCATACAAGGAAAGAATAATTTAAGAAGTTAGTTAAGATCTGGCTGGGTGTGGTGTCTTACACTTGTAATCCCAGCACTTTGGGAGGCCGAGGCAGGTGGATCACCAAGTCAGGAGTCCAAGACCAGTCTGGCTGACATGATGAAACCCCGTCTCTACTGAAAATACAAAAATTAGCCTGGTGTGGTGGTGCGCACCTGTTGTCCCAGTTACTTGGGAGGCTAAGGCAGGAGAATCCTTGAACCTGGGAGGTGGAGTTTGCAGTGAGCCATGATCGCGCCACTGCACTCCAGCCTGGTGACAGAGTGAGGCTCTATCTCAAAAAAAAGAAAAAGAAAAAGAAAAGTTGTTGAGATCTTAACATATCTTTAAAAAGGGGTAGAGATATGTAGAAAATATATATACAAATGCAAAGTTCTTTATAACATAAGGTAGACTGTATCGTCAAGCAAAATAATAATGGGTATATGTATGATCAAGCAAAAGGATATGAGTGACTAGCTGGGCCTGGTGGCATGTACCTCAACCCCAACTACTCAGGAGGCTAAGGTAGGGGGAGATTGCTTGAAGCCAGGAGTGCTAGGCTGTGGTGAGCTATGACCACATCTGTAAATAGCCACTGCATTCCAACCTGGACAAGATAGTGAGACACTGTCTCTTAAAAATAGGTATTAAAAATATTTCCTTTGAGAGGAATGAGTGACTGGAGAAAAAAATCACTTAAAAAGAGATCCATTTGAACTCATATTTGAGTCACATGTAAGAAACAAACAAAATAGCTACCTAAATAATCATATTGAAGTCCCCAAATTGGTTTCTGTGTTTAAAGTACACCTGCATACTTGAAAATTTCTACAGGCAATTAATGACAATTTAAGGTGGACTGGTGTTTCTGGGAGTGAGGAACATTAAACCAGTCTAATGATGAGTGGTATCACAGCTTATTTAGGGAATAGTGGTTGGAATTATTTCTGAACAGTGTGCTGTGTCTCATCTTTTGACTTAACAATTAGATTTTGATGGGCTCAAAGCACGAGATTTTCAACGACTGTCCTTCACAAAGCTACTATTATACCTGTATGTGCTGGGATTACAGGTGTAAGACACCACATTCAGCCAGATCTTAACTTCTTAAATTATTCTTTCCTTGTATGCTATAACTGTCTTGAGAAGCCTTTGCAATCTTTAAAATATCCACATAAGGACAACTTTTAAACTGGATTAATATGGTCAGTCAAGGAAAGCTTTATGAAAATAATAATAACTGGCCAGGTGTGGTGGCTCACGCCTGTAATCTCAGCACTTTGGGAGGCCAAGGCGGGCAGACATGAGGTCAGGAGTTCTTCAAGACCAGCCTGGCCAATATAGACTGCACATTTACAAAGCTAATATTATACGTATAAAACAGTAAACCCAAGAAAAATGAAAATATATGTCCACATAAATGCTTCTTCATGAATATTCATCGTAGTATTATTCATAATGATCAAAAAGTGAAAACAACCCAAATGTCTATCAGCTAAAAAAATAAAATATAGTCTGTCTTTACAATGGGATATTATATTGTTTGGCTGTAAAAAGGAATGAAGTATGGATACATCCTACAGCATGATGAAGTTTTGAAAACTTATGCTAAGGGAAATAAATCAGTCACAAAAGACCACATATTGTCTTCATCCATTTACATGAAATGTCCCGGTAGGAAAATCTGTAGATACAGAAAGTAGATTAGGGTAGGGGATGGCAGGGTAGGTTGGTGGGGTAGATTTAGGGTAAGGGTAGAGATGGAGTAATGAGGGTAGGGGTATCTTTAAGTTAGAGGTTAGGAGTTAGGGATGGGGTAGTGTAGGAAGAAGGGTAGATTTGGGGTAGGGGGTAGACATAAGCTGGGGGTCAGAGGGCAAGGTGTGGGGATTGGTTAGGGCAAGATATGGGGATTGATTTAGGGCAAAGTGTGGGATTGGTAGGCAATGAGAAGCAACTGATGATGGGTATGGGGTTTCTCTTGGGGGTAATGAAAATGTTCTGTTGTGATGTTTGCACAACTCTGTAAACACCTTTGAACTGTATACTTTAAATGGATGAATTGTATGATATATGAATTACATCTTAGATGTCACCATAAATATGGCAAAGTGACAGGTTTGGAGAAGATATTTTAGAGAAGGTAGACAGGAAAAATGTATTTTGGATGGTATCATTTGGGCCTAGATTGGATAAAGTGAGATTGTGACAGTTGGGACGAGGGCAGAGGTAGGTGTGAATAATACACATTGTAAAGAATCCTGTCCAAGAAGGTTGGTTCATATTTCGTAGATATACACTATGTTGAAGAATTCAGTTACTGCCCCTTCTAACCAGTATGCAAATCTACCTTTATTTTAAAGGGGGTTCCTCCAAATTAGATGCCAGCCTTTAAACTCTAAGTTTTATTAAATATAAAATGAAGTCTTAAACCCTTTAGGAATTGGTTTCACATAGGATTGGATCACAGGTTAATATATATTTTGGTGGAATTGAGAGTCGGGAACAGTAAGGCAAACAAAAGAAAAAGAGAATGAGGTTAATGAAACAGTTGAGCAACTGGCTGGCAGAGTCCTCATGTTCTGGGTTGCACAGCACTCTTCATGCTTTCCTGGGATCTCAAGGCCTTGTCTACTGTCCGATACCTCCCCTTTGGCCTCTTCCTGTGTCCTTTCTCTACCAGTTGGGAATCTGTAAGATGGCTCTGCAAAATGTATCACCAAAGTGTGATTGCTGAGCAGGTTTGCGAGGTAGGTATGTTCTAGGTCAGCCCTTATCAAATATCCCATGGAGCACAATCATGGTGCTCATACTAGAGAGCTCCTGACAGGGGGAATGTGCTGCTTACAACAGGAGCTGTTTATTCAGCAGGGGCTACTGACAAGCACCTGGAGGAAGTGCTTGCTCACCTCAATGGCACAGAAAGCTGGGGCCTTGGAAGCTGTATTCGGATGAGATATTGTGGCGTGACTTCATGGGTCTCCAAAGAAGATAATTGACAACTATCAGGAAGCTGGCTTCCCTTGCCCTGAGCATACCTGCTGCGCCAACAGAATATTTAACTTAAAATTGAAAACGCCTGTGGATTTTGATAGATGACTTTAATAAAACACTAAAGAACACTTTAAAAAATTTGCCTTTTGGGATTTGACAAATGTTAAGGGGCTTCTTATAACTATTACTAAAAATAGCCAGATTTCAACAGTTAGAGTTATTAAAGGAACACCCGGAATAGTTTAAGAAAAAATTTAAGCAAAACAAGCAAATTCCGATCCCGGGAAATGTTTGAAGGTTGCTTTAATTACATTACCCAGGCAAAGGAGTGGTCAATTATCTGCAGTAAAACATTCCCCTACTCATGGGGAGAGCCATTGTTTAATTTTTGACCAAAAATGAAGTTCACTGTGTCAGAAGGATTGATTTCCCTCCAGAGTACAAGGTTATTAAGAACTTGTTTGTACCCGAAATTGTCCTCCCAGAGAAGAAACCCACACCTTTCTGTCTTTGGTTCAGCCTCCTGGTGTCTGGTCCATAAACCCACTGCAGAGTGAGTTCCTGTCTTTGAACTTTCTATCTGTGCAAAATTCTAATTCGTGATCAAGATCAACCTTAGGGGTTTTTACATTTTGAAATCTAACAGTTCTCCCAATTCCAGGAGACTTCCCCTAGGGCCATCTTCTCTGAGCCCTCAGATTGTTGGCAGTCTGTTTAACAGGGATGCTTCTCTTTGTCTTAGATGTGCTAGGCATGGTCCCATCCTTCAGCATGAGCCCTTCAGGGGAGCCTTTTTCTTAGTGACACAGCTCAGAATTTTACCCAAGGTAGCTGTGCAGCAAAAAATTGCCAAATGAATGAAACACCTGAACCCACCTTCATTCCCTTGGGGCCGAGATGCTTGTAGGTGCTTCGTAGAACAAACTTCCTTCCCATTCTACAGGGAGAGAAAACACTCCAAGTAAAATACTAGCAGTCCCCTTTGGGCTCCTCATCCAGCCAGAATGGTAGAGTGGGGACATTTGGAAAGCTCTGATGTATCTGTAAGGAGAGACTGGGCTTCATTTACCGCAGGTGATAGGGAGGTAGATGCTGCATTACAGTGAACTAATGGCAGCCAATTGTAGGCTCTGTTTCGCCCGATCTGATGACATCTTACACACCTCACTGCAACCGATAATGAGAGAGTTGAGGGGTCATTAATACTTTATCTTACAAATGAGGAAACCGAGTCTTACGTAAATGAAATAATTTGCCTGAGGTGGGAATGCCCCTTCAAAGCCTTTTTAAAGAAGACCACTGCATATCATTAATCAATAACTCTACCTAGCTTCTGTTTTAAGTTAACCACACCCATAGTTTTTTTTTTCCTTTTCTTATCCATTTTCTCTATAATTTTGGCACATCCTTTAGGTAGACATTTGTAAAACAAAGTATTTAGCAGTCAGTCCTCAGTTTTCCTGCTTCTGCGCCTCTTATCCGTGAGCTCTTTGGGGCTCGGGTTTCTTTTCCTCACACTGACCACCTCAGTGTCAGACACAGCCTGGTTTTACTACTTTTTTACGTTAAGAATTTGAAGGAAGAAGCTAGAGAAATTGACTGCAAGTGAGGGCGTCAAGGATTCCTGATGTGGAAGTGGAGCTGGGTCTTGGATTCTTGTCCATGGTGACTCAGCAAGCATGCCAGGGGCACCTGGGGCTGTAACCTGTGGAAGTTCTCCCTGCCAGCCGCTCTGCTGGGCTAGGCAGTGGAGGGGAAGGAGCAGCCCTGGGTCTTGCCCGAGAGACCCAAGCTTTGGATAAATCACTTTGGCTTTGTCCAGTTATTGTCTCTGTGAAGCGTGTTTTCTGACCTGCCTCATGTTGTCAGCAGAAGGGAAATCAGGTTTTGGATGTGATCTTGCAGTGGGTAGAATTGATAATGATTGTGAGTTTTGGTCGTCTGTGTTACCTAAGTCTATTTCATTGCTAACTCTTGGCCACTTATATCTGTGCTGTATAAAAGGACACTTGAGAGAGGACAGGGAGGTGGGTAATCCATTGGAATTGTTACAACCAAGATCTCGGTAACTATCTTACTTAGCCCAAGTTACTGAGGGATTCTGTGATTCTCTCAAGAGGGCCAGCTGTTTTTGGTCTGAGGTTGCTATTGCAGAAGTTCAGAGCTGACATAAGTGTAGTTTTCTCATCTATTGAAATGGTGTCATTTGTCATCTTAAAGTCTCAGAGTGTAGGGGCAGGTGGGAGGGATGCCTCGGAAGCCCAAGGTGCTGTGTGGAGGCATGGAGTTGGCATCCTCAGACCTGTAGGCCAGGATTTCCCAGAAGTTACCAGTCTAAGACTGTATCAAAGCTGTGTGGCTGAAAGAAGTGGGTAGTATTTTTCAATTTCAGTTTTGTTGGAGATGTTTCTGAGGTCAGCAAGTTTTCCTGCCAGCCTAATGAATGATTGATTTGTTTTTCATTATGAGGTCTTTTCTGGCCCACTAAAGCGAGTCTGTCTTTTGAGGACTCAGATGTGTTTAGCGACCTTATGGGTGTAATTCATTTGTATGCCAGGATCCACAGACTTTGGGACATTGCACTAAAGAGACTCATGAATAAAAGAGTGGTTTTGATAAATACAGCCAGTGCTCACTGTGTGCTTGCTCTTAGTTCCACAGTTCATGAACTATCTGCTAAGCTGGGAGGTTGTGTCTTTGCTAGAATACCTTTAGTCTGAAGCAGATTTTTTACGAAGCAGTGTCTCCTGTGGTTGGACGCTCGACATGTTTGAAGGACCCTTAGATGGGAGGAGGAAGGAATGCTAAACTTTGTCCACTTTGGGCTCTGAATTTGCACCATGGCTTTCAACAAACCATTCAGGTTCTTTGCAGTCAGTCACCCCAGGAGAAGAGGAGGCAGCAGCCATGGAAGGGGCACCCAGGTGCTGAGCCATAGCTCCCTGGAGGGGGAAGCACTTTCTTCCAGGTGAATTTTCAGGGCAGGTTTTCTAGGATGGCCTTTGAATTGGGCCAGGGGATAAACAGGATTAACTCTTGAAACTTAATGCGCATGCGTCTATGTGCCTTTGCCATCCAAAGCTGACCAGTCTACATCATTATTTCAACTGTGTGGCTGTCAGCAATGCAAGTCCAGTTAATGAGGAAGCTGTATTTCTAGGTGATTCATCATAAGCAAGTAGCTGGAACTTGGAATTAATAAAGGTTCCTGTTGTTTTCAGCCAGGAAGAGCAGTCAGTACATTTATAAATTAAAGACTGTTTAATTTCTTCAAGCCCATCTTTCTATTCATTGTATTAGGCTAATGTTGACCATGAAGAAGTTACAAGATATTTGAATGATTGCAAGTACCTGAACATGTTTATGTAGGAACGATTTCATAAAGCTGAGTCTACAGCAGTGCTTCTTAACCCTAGCAGAACTAATGTTTTAGTGGAATATTAGAAGCACTTGTGGAATTTTAGAAACATGCCTGGGCCTCACCCCCCAGAGACTGTGATCTAATTGGTCTGGTGCGAGATCCAGCAGCAGTAGTTTCCTATACTCCCCGAGCATTTCTTCAGGTACAGCCAAGGTTGAAACCAGTCTGCAGTGAACAAATAATGATTCTGTGCAGCCAGCATGGCCTCTTCCCTGAACACTGCCTATGCTGTCCCATCCTTTGTACAGCCTGCCACCGCTGCTTGAAATGGTCTCTGGGAACAGCTTATGCAGGGCCTGGAGTGCTAGAGGCCTTAACTATACCCACTGTGCTACCGGGTCTGGTGCGAGGGTGCTAAGCAAGGCCTGGGCACATTCAGGTGAGTGTTTTGGAAACGTTTCCAGCAGCAATGAGGGGGAATGGATTGAGTAAGGATGGATTGTCATGGGAAGACCAGTTCTGCTGTGGTAGCATCTAGGAGGGAAAGGAGGAGGAACAGGGCTTCAGGGGTGGGTTAGAACAAAATTCAAAGCAGTACACTCAGCTTGGTTTCATGGAGTAAAGGAGAGACATGCGTCAAGGGCAGTTCCCAGGTTCCCTGCTCGCTGCTGAGCCATCCCTCGGGAAGGCAGCATGAAGAGCAGATTGGTGGGGAGCTGAAGAGCGCTGTTTGGCACATGCAGGCCTTGGAGTACCTGTGCAGCCTCCACATGTAGTCTTCCAGTGGGCAGTTGTGCATATGTGTTTGGCTCTCAGAGGAAGTATCTGGGCTGGGGAGATACCAGTGTGGACAACTTGTGGGCAGCAGTTATAATCACAAAGGAGGAGGAAGTCACCTCAGAGGCCACCTGGAGAAGTGGGGAAGTTGCTGACATTGACCTTCAAAGTTGTCCTAAATTTTTAAAAAGGAATGGACCAGTATCTATAAAAGGAAAAATACAAGACTTGTATCTTACTGGCGGCACGCCAAAGAGACAGTGTGGTATAGAGAAAGAGGATGGGTTTTGGAATTAGTTACCCACATGCACCTGGTTGAAATGCCAACTGTACTACTGGCCAAGGAAAAGTCATTTTATTTGAATTTACTTGAATATACTCGTTTGCTGCAAAATAGTTTCCAGGAAGAAGTGAGATAAGTGAGTTTGAAAAGTCATGTTTATTTGATACAACAGGCTACACATTCTATATTGTGTGTATCATAGTTTACCCCTAGCTAATGACACCATTAGAGTAAGTCTGTAAAGGATAAAATCACAGAAACCACATGCCTCTGTGACTCACTTTCATCTAAACCTGCAGCTTTTGGAATTCCAGCATATTTTGGACATTAGAAGTTCTATAAACTTCAGTTGATAGGGAATGTATCACATAGCTCCAGTATAACCTGGATATGAAATCACAGAATATGAAATAGCAGGAGATCCTAGGGATAATTTTCTATCCCCTTATTTTAAGAGCAAGGAAATTGGCACATTCCCATTTACACTGAGGAGTGCCCTAACCAGTGTTCTGTCTTCCTCTACCTGGCCTGTCTGCCTATGACGCAGTGGGCTGGGTGGCACTCCCTGGGTTCTTTTGTGATGCTATCTCATCTGAGATGGAGACAGCCCTGCTCGGGAACAGCCAGCAAGAGGAAGAGACAGATTGATTTCGCTGCTGCCTACACACTACACCTGGGAGGCTTATAAATAGAGCTTAGCACCAAGGGCCACTGTTTAACTGAAGTGGGAAAATGATATTGGATATTAAATGCACTAAGTACTTATCTCTTATACTATCAGAAGATTCATTTTCATCTTACCAAGTAGACACTTGGGACTCTGCCTGCCAAATGCCAATTATGCCATTTCCAGTGAGTATTCATGACAGCCTTTCTGAATGGCTTGGCTTGAGTTCTGGGTTGTGGCTGAGGAGTGCCCTGCCCTGGTGGGGAGGATATGGTAGAGTAAAATGTCAACAGGTGCCTGGGAAACATCTCCTCCCCACTTTCAGGCCTGGCTGTCTTGTTGGAAGTGTTTGTAGACTCTCTTACTTGGAGCCTTCTGGCCCAGCCCCTTCTCGCAACAGAAATGTTATTTATAGTGTTCCCAACCTTGGGAGGAAGCCCTTGAATGTTAGAATATTTGTAATTATGTGACTTTGTTTTGAGCCAAATCTGACTTATGGTAATTTTCCATATCCTGTCTCACCTGACTTGACCTCTACCTTAACCTACCTACCTCTGTTTCCCAACCTTACTCTTTTCTCCCCACATAACCTCTTGTTCCCCCAATCTGATTTTTCTTTCCATTGGACTCTTCTCTCTGTCTAACTTTCCTCACTATAATAGGTTTTTTCATATTAATACAGTTCTGTGTGTTTGTATCTCTTAGCATTATGTTTCATTTTGCTTGTTTGACTCTATCATGAAAATATACCATATATAGTATTATTATTATTTTGAGACAGAGTCTTGCTCTGTCACCCAGGCTGGAGTGCAGTGGCACAATCTTGGCTCATTGCAACCTCCACCTCCCAGGCTCAAGCAATTCTCCTGCCCCAGCCTTCCAAATAGCTGGGATTACAGGCATCTGCCACCACACCCGGCTAATTTTTGTACTTTTAGTAGAGATGGGATTTCACCATGTTGGCCAGGCTGGTCTCAAACTCCTGACCTCAAGTGATCTGCCCGCCTCGGCCTCCCAAAGTACTGGGATTACAGGTGTGAGCCACTGTGCCCAGCCCATATATAGTATTGTCATTTTAAGTCACCATTGTTTCCAAGATTCATTGTCAGTGTATTTTCCTACTCTGTCTTCCAAGTATTAATACTGTCCGTGATACTGACACAAATATCTTTGTTGGGCAGAAATTCTTTTAAAATTCTGTGTATTCTATTCTCTAGCATAGTCCTTTTTAAACTATTGTAGGTAGTCTGTGTTTTGGTGATGATGTTGACAATATGATTAGAGTGTATAAACATACACAAGAAGCAGTAGATTGATTATCCCATTAGTGAACAGGATATATTCTGCTGACACACTTCAGATGATTTGTCACAGAAGAGGAAATGATAGAGGGGCTTCATGACCAGTTCAGAGATGGGGTGTCCTTTCTCTTGTGGCTTGGCAAGCCAGGCTTCCCCTTCATCCTCTTTTGCAACCACGGTGTATGTCAGGCCTAAGTGAGTGTTGTTCGCACCTCTTCATCCTCTCTCAGGGAGTTTCCAGTTCAGGTAAATAGAGTTGTACCTCTCTGAGGCCCAACTCCCTCCCATTCCCCACACATACCAGTCAGTCCCCTTCCTGTGGGAAGGCTGAGCATAGGGCGGGGACCACCATGTTTGCAGACAGTAGCTTGTACGACTTGAGGGGACTCCAGACACTGGGCTCAGCCTGTACTGCTATACATGACAGCCCTTGCTAAAGACTCTTCTCTTCAAATCCAGGTGCCAGCCCACCCATCCAAGTCCTTGTATCTGTGATTGACCATCATGGGATTAGGTTATAATGGGGAGACCAGGGTTGGAAGAACACTAAATAGATGAGGAAAATGTTAGTACACTGTAGAGTGAGTGCTATGAAGGTAGGATGGTCGAGGTGGCAGGGAGCTTCTAAAGAAGTGATGTCAAGCCAGCCAGCACTGAGGACCTTGATACATATTTAATCTTATATTGAGGCTAAGTTTGTTATGGAGGGATTTATTAAAGACTGCTTCCTGTATACAGGAAGGAGAGTAATGATAATGTAGAGAAGTCACAACATAACCCGGTGGAAAATTGTGCAGGAGATGGAAGTCTGAGTTCGAATCTGAGCTCAGTGTCTCACTAGCTAAGGAATTCTGGGTATAACCCTTGGCTTTTCCAAACTTCAGTTTTCTCTTATTTAAAATGGGAAGACTGGCATCCAGTGATTTTATGACAAAGGCTACATGCTAAGAGTCTTATAAACCATTTGAGCACATTGTAAGTAGATGGTTAGTTAATTACATTAAACAGCAGTTATGGATGAGCTGCCATAAGGCAGGACATGATTGAGGACCAGGCATTAAGAGCCATGAGATCAAAGAAGGGGATTATCAGTTTGAGCTGGAACAGCTTCAGGTCACTGCAACAGTGGGAGAGAATAAAGCAAGAAGCCCTGTGTGGCTTGAACATACGCAATAGAATTGGGGAATGCACTGAAGCTGGAGAGAGGTGCTCGCTTCCCCAGGGCCTTGAACACAGTGGATGTGGGTCTTACTTAGAGAACAGAGAGATGCCATTGGAAGGCTTAAAGAAAGGGAGAGGTGTGGTCCGATGTTCATTTTCAGAAAGTTCCATAAGGACATGTTAGAGGAAGAGGAGAGTACAGGCTGGAAAGCTGCTATTGTAACACATGCCAGAGACAATGATGGTGTGTACTGAAAGGTACAGAGAAGGAAACAGACTGCACCCTGCAGAGAAGTTCAATAGGATGTGCTAATGTAGGGCTTGAGGGAAAGGGAGAAATCCCCAGTGACTCTTATATTTCTGGCTGGAGTGAATGAGGAGAGACTGGTGCCACTTACATAGGAGAGGTACCAAGGATAGGCTTGGATGCCAGGAGCCCCGGAAATTCGAGGTGAAAGCACAGAGCTTGCCCACAGCAAGCCCTCATTTAGTGACATGTGAACTGAGCGTGACTGAGAGAACCTGGTGTTCGAAGAGGGAGATTACCACCGGCGCCACACAAGTCTACAGTGGGACACTTGGCCTCGCTGGTCACAGCCGACCTGGTTGCTGGGGAGTGAAACCTCTGGAGCTTTCCTGGGGATGCTTTGTCAGCTCTGAGATGCTTTGAGCAGTGCTGCCCTGTGGGTTCTATGTACGTATAGCTGATTGGAAGACCACAAGTGACAAATTACGCCCCTCAGGAAACCCAAACAAGATAACACTTAGTGGAATTTCTCAAAACAGGGCTCTCTGGGTGCCTCCCTGACTGATCAGCAGGGATCAGTCTTCTGATCAGTCTTCTGCTCTTCTTTGAGCAGAGGGACCTCGGGTGTCCTGACAGCCACCTGCATCACTCTCTCTACCAGGTGGCCCCACCCAAAAATCGGGAGGAAGGAGTTGATCTTGCTCATCAGCCTAAAGCATTGCAGTGGTTTGGTGGAAATATAGGAGGAGTAGGGTAGTTTAGCAGAAGCTGATTCCGGCCTCAGATGTCATAGAAGGCCGGAAGTGAGCTGGGAGGGTGGTGTTTATGAGTGAATCGGCTGTCAGGTTTTTGCCTGGAAGTTGCAGAATGGCTGAGTTCCTTACCTCAGGATCCCATGCTCTAGTCTGAGGCCTTCAAGGGCCTTTTGCTGTCTGACTTTCTGAAGACCATGTGGACCTGCATCATGGCTGAGTACTAAATTCCTTGCCAATGGTTTACTTCCTGTAAATGAAAGGAATTTTACTGGGCTCAGGAGAGAAGGCTTTATTGGAAGGCAGATTGATGCAAGTTGCCAGCCAAGTCATTGGGCTGAATGGGTGGAGCCACACATTGGTTATATTTTTGAAGGACATTGGGCCAGATTCCATACTTATAAACATCTCCCCCTTAATGAGCTCTAAATCGCCATGATTTGAAACTAAACTTTTCCCTACTCCTACTTCCTGTTAGGATTTTAGTCAGAGGACAATCAGATGTCAAAAGTAGGCAATAATACTTGGGAATTCCAGGTCACAGCCCTTTACTTTAGAGATGGAAAGATGGGGGCGAGAAAACAGAAGCAACCCAAAGTCACACAGCAAGTGAAATGACCTCACTGGGACTGACTTCAATAGAAGGTGAAATAGGGCAAGGTCTTAAAAGTAGGACAAAGCAAGTAATGGGGGACTTTACAAGCTGGGGAAATAATTGCTTTCTGGGTTGCCTAGGTGGGGTGTCAGGGCCGACTCCCCACCTAGGCACCCCAGAAGGCAATTATTTCCCCAGCTTGTTGGGCTAAACCTTGATACCACCATCTTAGAAGAAGTATAGGCCAGGCAATGGCTCACGCATGTAATCCCAGCACTTTGGGAGGCCAGGGTGGGCAGAGTGCTTGAGTTGAGGAGGTCAACACCAAGCTGGGCAACATGGCAAAACCCCATCTCTACAAAAAATATAAAAATTAGCCAGCTATGCTGGCCTATACCTGTAATCCCAGCTACTTGGGAAGCTGAGGTTAGGGAATTGCCTGAGCCCAGGAGATTGAGGCTGCAGTGAGCTGTGGTTGTGCCACTGTACTCCAGCCTGGGTGACAGAGTGAGACTCTGTATCAAAAAACAAAAACATACAGAGATCATCTCACAATCTTGCAGCAAATATGTAAGATGGGGGAGGTATTCTCTATAATATGGGTAAGTGACTTACCAAGAGTTTGTTGACAGCAGAACCAGGACTCAGGGAAGATCCTTTAGATTAAAATCCCAGTGCCCTTTTCACAAAACCCCATACTTACCAAGGGTTTTAGCATTAGGAGTATGCATTGTAGAAGGGTTTACATCTCAACTAAGAAGCTTAGACTTGATTTGATAAGCAATGAATAGTTATTTCACTTTTTTGAGTGGGAAAAATGCAATTAGAACTGTGCTTTAGCAATTTAATCTGGTGGAAATGTTAGGATGAATTAGAGACTTAGTTATCTTAATCATGGTGACTACTTAGAAGAGGTTGGGCTTCAGGGATCAGAGTTCTAACAGACTGAACTGAGATCATCTGAAGGTCAAAGAAGTTGACTGCTTTGTCCAAAGTCAGATAGCTCATCAGTGGTGCAGTAAAGGTTCAAATTCAAGTCTGTTGTTAATGTCCATTTTTGGGGTTCCAGTACCAGGAAAGTGGATATGTACATAGAACACAGTGGGAGAGCTACTGCACGCTGTGCTTTGCGGGCTGTTACAGAATAGTGTGTATATGCCTAACGTGCACCTGCTCTAATTTTTTAGGAGTTGAGGTCTTGCTCTGTTGCCCAACGGTGTGGTAATAACTTACAGCTTTGGACTAATGGGCTCAAGCAATCCTCCCGCCTCAGCCTCCCATGTACCCGGGACTATAGGCACATACCCAGCCCTACCCTAGGCTAGAAAGGGAAGTGCCTAGTATGTGTAAAAGAAGTACAGTAAAGCTAAGTAAAAATCATCAATTCTTCCAGACATTTTACCTCTGAATTAGGGAAGCTGTTGAATGGTGCTTGTTGGTCTAAGAAGTGAATTTATCTGACTTTAGCCTACATGTCAGCATCAGATCTAACATCCATGAAGTTAGGCAGAAGTAGCACTATCGCTGACTTCCCAGACTTGTTCCCCAAAAAAGCCTCAAGTGTAAAGATTTTTTTAAACTTAGAGTTCTTTATAACTCTTGATAATTTCTTAGCCATGTATGTCCATTTTCATCAGAACATCAGGATGCCTTTTGCATCCTGCCAGTTTTACTGTGCCAGTTTTACTATTCCTACTCCCCTTTTTTATTCCTGGCCACTTACCCCTAGAAGAGCCCACTTTTCCTCAGACTTCTGTACGCCTTGTATGAGTTGCTGTCTTTCCTGAAAAGTGCATGACTTTCCAGTCACTTCCCAGTGGTATGCAGGGTGATTCCCTTCTTGACGCCATAGGTGAACAGTGACAAGCATCGCTGGTGTGTGCCTCATTTGTCTTTGCCGAGTGTAACTTGTCATCTGGGTCTCCTTGTAGTCCAGCATCCTGTGTGTGCTGTGTTGCTGCAGGAGCCTAACAGCATCACCCATCTCCCCTCCTCCACTGATGGATTCATTCCCTCCGGCAGCTACATGTTGTTTCCCCGGGATCCTTATTAAAGATTTGGGACAGTATATACCTCTGCATCCTAACTGGTTCTTTGATGAGGATCAAGGCTTAGACACATCCTAAACTTATCCATTTGTCTGGGGCTAAACACACAAACTTGGGACAGAGCTCTACACTTTTGGGTGTGGCTGCTATCATCTAGTTCTCTTTATTACAGATGCCCAGGGAGTTTTAAAGATGGTATCAAACTTGTCTATTTCAAAGGTACAGTGCCAAACATATGATGTTCTTAGTTGACTGGGATGGTTGTGCTTTGAGCAGTTCTCTAAGGACTTGGTAATGAAGATATTAGGAGTAGAGGTGACACCTGTCATTATCCTCTAGGTTTAGGGTTGTATTACAAAATTAAATGAGAAGGGGCAATATAAACATCCCCAGGCTGCTTTAGGGGCTACCTTTCAACGTTGAGATTTCACAGCAGCAAGGAGAGAAAAGCAGATGCTCTGACTACAGTGATGTCCTAGAACTAAAACAGATCTCAGAAGGCCAATGGTAATTCCATCTCCCAAATACTGGGTAGGATTCAAAATAAATTTTCAAGTAATTGGTTGTGTATCAAATTTGAAAGATATATTTTTTTTCAGCTTTGTCTTCTCAACAGTGTCTACTAGCCACCCACATCCACTCAGGTCTCTCCCCATCGCTAACCATTTGTGTGAGCTGGGACACTTCTTGCCGACCTTGAAGAGCAGCTCATGGTGAAGGATTTTTTCATCTCAGCTACCTCATGACTCTGCCTTGGGCTCCTACCTCCAGCCTGGTTCTTTTCTGTCTGGTTCGTCTTTAATTGGACTATTCCCTTCTGCCCCACCACATTTCCAGCTGTTAGCCCCGATCAGAAGAGAAGCTGACATTCATTCACCTGTGCCGATAAGCTACAGCCTACTCATGTTGACAGTTAGTAAGGCAGGGAAGGCCCCTGTGGTGCGTCTCTGTTCTTTTCTAACCTATTCTGCCTAGGAAGCCATGGGAGCTGGTGTAAAGAGGGCCAGGCTCGTGGCAGGTGACCCACGCTCTAAACCTGTCTTCATTTGAAAAAGAAGGGAGTTAGATTAGAGGAGAGCTGAGTTGCTTCTGGTCCAGTGATATATATTGAGTTTGTACTTTTGTGCCAGGTACAGTTACAGACACTGGGGAGTGAAAGCAGAATGCCTGCCCTCTTGAAAGTGGATTTGTGAATGGGAGGTGGGTGGTGGAATGCAGCCCTTACAAACCATTTCCCAAAACTGCAGCCCAAACATTTGTCCTCTCTCCCTGCTTTGAACATCCATCTAATCTAACCCCCTTCTTTTCTTTTCCAAATGAAGACAGGTTTAGAACTTGGGTCTCCTGGCACCAGCCTGGCCGTCCTTACACTGGCTTCTGTGGCTTCCTAGGTACATCCACGTTCCTGGGAGACCCACTGATATGTCATTTCCGTTGCTTGTCTGTCTTCCTACTACCTGTTTTAAAGGGATACATACAGATGTGTTTCTAGCTGACGCAGAGTATCTTCTTTTTGCCTTATGCATAGTCTGACTCAGATACTGCTTTTTGAAATTGATAGTAGTTCTATAAAAGTTCTGAGAAACTTGAGGCAAGATTATCCTGGTGGGTAGTAGAATGCCCTTTGTGACCTTTCTATATGAACAAAAATGTTCAAAACTGTGCCTGCTGGCATGCTAGGCTCAAATGTAAGAGAAGAAAAGATCCGTGTTTTTGAAGAAATTGTAATGTATACAGTGACACAAGATGGTAATGTTAGAGAAACAAAGGGAAAATGGTATAACTGAAAATGTGATTGTGAATTCTTTTTTTTTTGAGACAGAATCTTGCCCTGTCACCCAGACTGAGTGTAATGGCATGATCTTGGCTCCCTGCAATCTCCACCTCCCGGTTCAAGTGATTTTACTGCCTCAGCTTCCTGAGTGCGTGCCACCATGCCTGGCTAATTTTTTGTATTTTTTTCTCTCAGTAGAGATGGGGTTTTGCCATGTTAGCCAGGATAATCTCGATCTCCTGACCTCATGATCCGCCCGCCTTGGCCTCCCAAAGTGTTGGGATTATAGGCCTGAGCCACCACTCCCAGCCTATGTGTGCTTGTGAATTCTTAGCGGGTGTGTGTAAGGGAGAAATCTAGGGGCACTGCACCCAGAGGGAACTCGGGAGAGTGGCCGGTTGGCTGTACTGCTCTTGCTCTAGGCCATAAACGAGTGTACACACCCTGTCAGAATTGCTTTCTTCCTCCTGCTTTCAGAACATGTGAAAGTGTCGGGGGGGAGGGCAGACTATTTTAACATTGTTTCTCTGCATTTTTCCCTAAAAGTGGGAGAGATGCTCTTGGTGAGGCTCAGGCCCTTGTCAGACAGAGTCCTTGGATGGCAGCAGAGCCTTTCCACGGCCAGTGACTGACCAGAGGTTTTTTTCCTTCCAGAGATGAGAAGAACCAGTCCATCATAGTCAGTGGGGAGTCTGGAGCCGGGAAGACAGTGTCAGCCAAGTATGCCATGCGTTATTTCGCCACTGTTGGTGGCTCGGCCAGTGAAACTAACATCGAAGAGAAGGTGCTGGCATCCAGTCCCATCATGGAGGTAAAGCCTTCCAGATGCCCTGGCCTTCCTGGCTGGAGCTCTTCCCACTGGCAGCAAGACTGCTGGGTGTCAAGCTCCCTGAGAGCCCTCTGTCCACTGTGGAGGAAAAGTTACCAAGGTGCCTTTAAAACCACGGATGCTGACCTGCTTGTGTCTTTAGGTTCCCAGTAGTGGGCAGAGTGTCCTCATAATCTCCATGTCCCTTGACTGCTGAATGTTGTAGTGACAGTGACCATCCCTCCCCACCTCCTCCACCTCTGTTGCTGTCCCCTTTCCTGCTGATGTCACGTGTCAGAGATCAGTGCTCCGCTGAAACTCTTAGAAACTTTGAGGGCCTTCTGGATCAGAAAGCGGGATGGGGAAGCCTAGATAGAATACTTTTCAACCTACAATATTTGGGCATTTTATCTTTTCATGGGGAAGTAAAGCCAAAAGGTATGTGATCATCTAGCATCTGTTGAAGCTCCTCAGAAAACAGTTCCCTGTGATGGCATGAATTGGCCAGGGCAGGCCCCATCTGTGTCTTCACTCCCCAGGCTTCATGATAGAGTCTGGGTAGGGTAGGCTCGGAGCAGTTGACACAGCTACAGGCTAGAGACGTTAGCTTAAAAACTAGACCTTGCTAGAACTAATCATGCTTTAGGATCAGAATGCTGTCCCTTTTCTCTATGAAGCCTTCATTCTGATAGAGTAGAATGAAACGGCCTCGTAGTCCCTGGGTCAGCTTTCATTCCCCACCTTTGAAGCTAAAGCTCTTCGTTATTGTCTGGGTTACAGTTGGTAGGAGCAGGGCCTTTCTGCCAGCCCCGGGCAGTTCCTCTGTGCTATGTCTGTCTGGTGAATTTCTAATTGAACAGTTCCCTTCTATCCTCACATTTACAATAGTAAGAAGACATTTAGTGGAGGCTGCAAGCTGCCAAGATAGCATCAGGTTTCCATGAGGAGCCGTGAGCCCCATTGACGAAGACCCAAGTCACCATGGGGGTTGGTCTTTTAGATGATTTCGGAACTTAGGGGAACAAGAACCTGCTTGGACCTTCCCCAGTCCCCTCTCTCCCTCTTCCTTTACCAAGTGCAGGAGTAGATTCTGAGCCTTGATTCATAGGGGTTCATTGATTATTCAGGCAAAATCTCCTGCTTTCAGAATTGCATTAGCTGGAGGACTTTAATTCTCTGCTAAGTAATAGGATATAACCAGTTCACTAAGAGTTTTTCAAAAGCAAGTTTCAGTATTTGTTCATATATGACTTGGAAAATGGTGAATACAGTTGAAGGCATTGGTACTGAAAAAACAGGTAAAAGGAAAAACTTTTATTCTATTCTATTATAGTGCTTCTCAAACTTGAGAGTGCCTACGAATTGCCTATAAAGCTTGTTAAAGCACACATTGCTAGACCCCACCCCAGAGTTTCTGATTCACAAGGGGTCTGGGAGGACCTCCCCCAAGATTTTCATTTCTAAGAAGTTCCTAGGTGATGCTGGTATTGCCCATTTGGGTACCACACTTGGTGACCTATTAAAAAGATAGGAAGGGCTCGCTGGAAAATATGAAAGAATAAAAGGAAATAATCACCTATAATACTACAGACTGCTGATAATCACCCAACATTTTGGTATATTTTCTTCTAGCTATTTCACTAAATATTACAGCATAAGCCTTGTCCCCATATCAACCAACTTTTTATGAACTATCTTATTGGCTGCAAACATAGATTAATAAATAGCTTTACCATAATCTGACCCCTTCTTTTCTGACATTTCATTGGTAGCATATTTACTCCAGCACTTAGTCTGAGCCCCATACTGAGACATGGCCAGGGCCAGGTCAGAAGTTGTTTGTGGACTATAGCCTTGGCCTCCTTAGACCTTGTACTGTGGCTGTATTGAACAGCTAAGACAGCCACCCCACAATTAACATCATGTTCCACCTCAAATGAGCGTGAAAGCAGAATCTCTCCTTTGACCAAGTTTCAAGATTCTGTCCATCTTTTAGGCAGTAAGATATCAGAGAAACAGTGTACTACTTGTCTTAGAAATAGAGTAGTTATTCTGGTCATAGAATAACTACAAGAAACCTCTTTGAGCTCTGGAGACTGAACAAAGTAGTTATTATTAGTCAAGTTGGAAATTTGGTGAAGGCAGATCACCACATTAGTAAACATGTATGAGACATGGGGAAATTTTTTACAATTTTGTCATAAAGTAGGCATAGCATAAAATTTACCATTTTAACCATTTTAAGTGTGCAGTTTAGTGGCATTTAGTACATTCACAGTGTTTGTACATTCATCAACACCATCTATTTCCAGGAGTTTTTCATCATCCCAAACAGAAATTCTTTACCCATTAAACAGTAACTCTCCATTCTCCCTTCCTCCAGCCCCTGGTAATCTCTCTGAATTTTCCTGTTCTAGGTACCTCATAGAAGTGAAATCGTACATTAATCCTTTTGTGTCTGGCTTATTTCACTTAGCATAATGTTGACAAGCTTCAATCATGTTTTGGCGTATGTTAGTGCTTTCTTTTTATGGCTGGACAGTATTCCACTGCATGGTCATACCACATTTTGTTTATTCATTCTTCTTCCTTTTGGCTATTGTGAATAATGCGGCTGTGAATGTGGGTGTGAAAGTATGTTTGAGTTCTTGCTTTGGGAATGCTTTTTAAATCACAGTAGTCTGACATGATCTATGTTCGGAATATCCATTATAGCCTGAGTGGGCTGCTAGGCTGTGGGGAAGCAGGGTACTTTGACACAGGAGAGATTAAAAGCAACATGCGCACACAGAACTACACACAATGTGCTTCAGTTGCTAAAGCCTGAAGGAGGAATGTGTGGGTGAACCCGCTTAATCTTACATGATCATGTAAATAAATGCTACCATGGTTTGAGCTCAAAACATTAATTTTTTGCTTTGTGCAAATTAGTACTTTGGAACTATGTGAGTGGGTCTTGAGGGCTTATTTCATGAAATGGAGAATTTTGCCATCCTAGAGACTGTCCCTTGAGCTGTCATTAAGTGTTATATTTGAAAGAAGTCTAGGATATGAACATGAAAGGAAGAATTATAGCCAGGAATAACCCTGAGTAGGATTAGAAAGAGTGTTGCCAGCCAGGTGCGGTGGCTCACGCCTGTAATCCCAGCTCCTTGGGAGGCCGAGGCGGGCGGATCACGAGGTCAAGAGTTCAAGACCAGCTTGGCCAACATGGTGAAACCCCATCTCTACTAAGAATACGAAAATTAGCCAGGCGTGGTGGCGGGCACCTGTAGTCCCAGCTACTCGGGAGGTTGAAGCAGGAGAATCGCTTGAACCAGGGAGGCAGAGGTTGCAGTGAGCCGAGGTCACACCATTGCACTCCAGCCTGGGTGACAGAGCGAGGGTCCGCCTCAAAAGAAAAAAACAAAAACAAAACAAACAGAAACAAAGAGAAAAGAGGCTTTTGCCAAGCAGAGAAAGAGGCTTTTGCATTTCCTGAGTCTGAAAACTCAACTTTTCAGAACAGAGTCTAGCTGGGATCTTGTATCAGGAAGCCTAGTCAATTTTGTGGCTGTTCAGAGTGTTAGAACCAGCACAGAGCATGTCTTAATCAGGGGTCAGACAGCAGATTACTAATTGATTGCTCTGCCCCTGTCGTGGAGAAGGATGGCACCTCCCAACAAAGCAATCAGTTATGGTCACAGCATCGTCTCATTGTGTCTGCTTCCCGGCAGCTGCAGACACCTCCTGTAGACCAAGAGTTGAAGGTCTGAGGAGGCAGAAATCCCGGTAGTCTATGCTGAGTGGCAGTTGTTGGAATTAAAGGCAACTTGAGGATAGATTGAAATTGGTTGGGGTGCACTGGGATGATTTACTGTCACCACCAGCACTATCTGACCCTGTTTTGTTTAAGAGCTTGTCAGCATACCAGGAGTGATTTGTTCACAAGCCTGCACTGAGTAAAAGAACATTGGTAATAAAGAGACTGTTAGAGGAGGAACAGAACCCAAGGAACAGATGCCCCTATCCTGGGAGAAAGAAAGGAGGCTAGAGTGAAGTTAGCAAAAGTGATGACTAAGACCCAATATGTTATTTTCAGATTTGCTTTTTTTTTTGTTTGTTTGTTTGTTTTAAGATGGGACCTTGCTTTGTCACCCAGGCTGAAGTACAATGGCATGAATACAGTCACTGCAGCCTCTACCTCCTGGGCTCCAGCGATCCTTCTACCTCAGCCTCCAGAGTAGCTGGAACTACTAGACATGTACGATCATGTCTAGCTTTTGTATTTTTTTATAGAGACAGGTTCTTGCCACATTGCCTAGGCTGATCTCGAACTCCTAGGCTCAAGCGATCCACCCACCTGGGCCTCCCTAAGTGCTGGCTACCAGCGCCTGGTCAAGGGTTCATGCTTTTTAGGGCAAAGAAGGCCAGATACTATTAAACCGTTTTTACAAGAATCTGCCCCCAACACACCTTACCGGTCTTATCTCCTGTTTTCTCTCATGTATCAACATACTTAGCCCCTCCAAACTTGCCCATTTTGTAGCATAACTCTGTCCCTTTGTCCACACTATATTTATAGAATATCTTCTTTCCCACTGTCAGAATTCTGTTCACTTTAAGATTCACTTCAATTTTTCACTTCTTAAAGCCTTTCCCATACTGGGACATGGCTATTTTTGCTCCTTATCCGTGTTTTCATACTACTTGATATATACTTCTTTATTGTGCAATCCAGTTACATTGAAATTACTCCAGTCCATTGTTATTTCACTGTGCATTTCTGTATGCATCAAAAAGATTGTTATACCATGTATATTTGGTATCATATTCCATCAACCATTTTGCAACTTTTCATCCTACATTTTTTATTAACCCATAAGCTGTGTTCCAGCTTATTACTTTTAACAGCTTTATAACATCTGATTGTATGAATATACCACATTTTATTTATGTTTTCTCTACTAATGAACATCTAGGTTGCATTTCTTTTTTATTGTTAAATATAGTCTGAATGGAACATTCTTGCCCACTTGAATTATGTGAGAATTTCTGTAGGTAACACCTAGAAATAGGATTGCTGATTTGTTAGGTGCATGCGTGTTCAGTTTTACTAGATATACCTGATTTTCTTTCCGAATTTTTGCTCCAGTACTTTTAGATCTATCATGTCACTTTGCAAAGTAGCCTAGTAAAGTAAGGAAGGCCAGTCTTTTGGCAATGATCTTCAGACCTTGGGTGAGGTTTTCCCAAGCTATCACAAGGAATTATCTCAGATATAGTAAAAGGTCTTTTTGCCATTTTAGAAATTAAGAAATTTGAAATTAAAATTTTGAAATTGAATCTTGTTAAAACTAGTTTCTCCTTTAGAATTTTCCACACAGTGGCCTTTTCTGATTACATCTGTATGATACTGTTTAACATGTGCCTTTGTCCATCGTGTTTCCTGCGAAGGAATAGTAAAATTTAGAGGCTTGCTTAGATTTTTTTTTTTTTAACAGGAATCCTTAAGATGTGGTACTTGGGCTTCCATTAGGAGGCACAGAAGATCTGGCTATCTTTCTGTGAAGTGAGCAGCCATTGATTATGCCTGGATCTATTCATTTCTGAGCAGTTACAAAATGCTGATATTCTCATTCTGTTACTCCTCCTGCACGTATTAGCTGGAATAAATCTATGCAGAGAAATGTCCCCTCACCATCTACTTAGTTGCCCCGAGATACAGTTTACATTGGAAAGTAGATGTTTAATTTTTCCTTTACTAGGATTCATAGTAATGGGTTGGTTTCCTAGCATCTTCTGAGAGGCTTCTTTCTGGTTTTTCGTAAAAAGATACAAGTGAAGATTAATATCTGTCTTTATCCTTTGACTTGATTTGGCTATTTGAGCCATAAGAAGTTAGCCACATGTGTGGTAGCTTCCTGTCTGGTGGTGAGTGTTTTGGAGGAGACAGTATGGAGGAGCACTGTGACGCTGTGTAGGTGGAATGAACATAGACTTTGGATTCAGGTATATCTGAATTTCTGTCTCGGGTTTGCCGCTTCCCAGCATGTGACCTTGAGTACATGACTTGACCTTGCTAAGCCTAAGTTTTCCCATAAGTGTGGTGAAAGTAATGCCTATCTTGAACGGTTCTTCTCAGCATTACATGAGATTATAAGGGGCCCAGCCCAGGGCCTGGCTTAAGCTGAAGGCCTGGGAAATGCTTTTTACCAACATTTTAGGAAATAGAGCCTCCCTTTCCATTTTCTAAGTAGAAATTAGCTTACTGAAGTCTGCCAGTCTGCCATTGTCCCACGGGACCTTGAAGGCTGAGACCTCTTTTTGTGGAAGGAAAGTGGATGCACCGAGGCCTCTGCTGAGATGACAAGGTTGGTGGGTGCCAGGAGCGTGAGTACCCATCACCTTTGGTTGGAGGGAGCTGATGACATAAACTCCTCCAATTAGGTATCTGAGAGTTACATCAGGCTGGCCACACTCTAGCCTTGCCCTGACCTTGGCATGTTCCAAGCATCAAGATGCCCTTCATAGCAATCCAACACACCAAGGTTGTACTTTCTCCCCCTACACTTCCTTCCAGAGGTGTATACTGTGTCTGATGTGTAGGTTGCTTTATATACTTTAAACCCTACAGTAAAAAGTGTATATTGTAACTCCAACTGGTGTTTGCAGGACTCTGCAGTGGCAAGTTATCTATGAGGACAAGGAGTCCCATACTGACATTTCACAAGAGAAAAACTGAAACCTCGATTTGTTTGTTCTTTCACTTACTCACTTATTTTCAAGTGCTTACCATGTGCTGGAACAGATGTATAATATTTGCTCCCATGAACACAGAGGGTTAACTGCATATGGGGAAAGGGAAAGAACAGGAAAATGCAGGGCATGGAAGAGCATGCAGCAGGAGGTGCTCCCCTAGCCTCAGGATCAGGGAAGGCCTGCTTACCTGAAGGAAGATGAGTTGGCTAGGTACAGGAAGCCATGGGAAAAGAGGGAACTGCATATGGGAAGCCTGGGTGAGGGCAGAGAGAGTACAGGGCTCTGGAGAAAGATAAGAAAAAGGGAACTCCTTTTTTTTATCACTGGGATTTTTAAGGAGTGTTAGTTATAGGTCAACTTTGTGAACTTTGAAACAATGTGCTTTTCACTATTCTGTCAGCCTTGTCAATACTAGATGGCCACTGAGCATCATGGTTTTTGGGATGTCAGGAAACACTAATAGTTCTTCCACTTGGATTGGGCTGAGCAGAACTTGAGGGGTAGGTGGGGATTTTGGCTTTTCTTTCAACTTCCTTATGCTTCACATTTTCTAGACCACTGAGAAGTTATAGCCGATGTTTTTCAAGTGTTTTATCCACCTAAAAATGTAAGCATGTGAAAGAGATTAAATATTAATATATTCTTTACCAATGCATTGGCATGGTGTTTTATAGAAAGCAAATCTTCACATGATGAACTTAGTCCCATAGCCACTCATTTGTAAAATCATCCTCGAGTGTTTTGAACTGTAACCTTGTTGCTGCAGAAGTACTAAGAGGAATGATGGCTTCCTGAGGTGAGAAGGAGTGTCAGTTTGTGGCCTGTTGCTAGGAAGGTATCATGCATCAGTTGGGAATGACATTTGATTGCCTCCTCATTTAGAACTGATCAAAATATGTTAGGCACAGGAAGGTTTGTTTGTTTTTTCCAGAAAGTTCAGAGCTATTGGGCACTGACATTGGTTTAGTGGCTCAAGGATGTCACAGCTAAGGTATCTATGATTCTTTAGGCCTTTTCCTCATGGTTTCAAGATGACTGCTGTAGCTGGTGCCATCACATGTGCATTCCAGACAAGAAAGAAGGAAGAAGAGAAGAGGGACAGTGGGATGCACCTTCCACTCCGCCTAGGTGCAATTTGAAGAGCCCACCAATGAACTCATTACTCTCATCGGCCATCCTTAGGAGTAAGAGGCTGGAAAATGAAGAGTTTCGAGTTTTTGTTTTGTTTTTTAGCTCAGCTTATTGTCATCCCAAGAACAGAGGGTTTCTGTAAGGAAGAGAAAGGGGACACACGCTGCCACAAATATACAATCCTGAAATCAAGAAAGCCCTCTTTTTTCTTTTCATACCTTTGTTTGTTTGGTCTGTTTAGGCCATTGGAAATGCTAAGACCACCCGCAATGACAACAGCAGCCGTTTTGGCAAGTACATCCAGATCGGCTTTGACAAAAGGTACCACATCATTGGGGCCAACATGAGGACCTACCTCCTGGAGAAGTCCAGAGTGGTTTTCCAGGTGAGTGAAGGATTTGAGCCCTTTTGTGTCTTTCCTGTGGACAACGACTGCCTGCCCGACTCTCTGGGCCCAAAGAGAATCTCATCTTGTGAGTTTGGAATTGAATGTACTTGTTCTTTTGGTTCTTATCTTTCATTAGTACGTGTTCATTCAGATGTTATAGGCATTACGTCTCAAAAATTTGTACACAGTACTGTTTTGAGATTCAGTCAACAAACAGATTGAATGCGTATTACGTGTTAGCCATGTCCTAGACACCAAAGATACAGTAAAGGACAAGACAGACCTTTTCCTTACGGATTTTAAAGTCTTATTAGGAGAATGTTATAAATACAGCCTGGGTTTTAGGTTTCCTGAGAACCTCCTTATTTAGTAGGTTTTAAAAAAAATAGAATATATTTGGCTACCTAGTTTGTTTTCTTTTCAAATAAGTGGATATCTCACTTTTTAAAAATTATACTTTAAGTTCTGGGATACATGTGCAGAACGTGCAGGTTTGTTATAGAGGTATACACGTGCTGTGGTGGTTTGCTGCACCTGTCAACTCGTCATCTACATTAGGTATTTCTCCTAATGCTGTCCCTCCCCTAGCCCCCCTAACCTCCAACAGGCTCTGGTGTGTGATGTTTTCCTCCCTGTGTCCATGTGTTGTCTTTGTTCAACTCCCAGATGTCCCTCTTTTTATCTGACTTGATTCTTCACTGTTCTTTGCTTACCTTTAATTTCCTCTTGCTAGCTAGTCTTTGCCTCTTTGTAATCCTTTTCTACCTCCACCCTGACTTTGGTGGAGTCAGCACAACTCACAACACCAACTAAAGTCCTCCTCCAGCTCCTTTGCCCTCCCATCACTGGACCGAGAAGATGGTCCAGGTCCTGGTTTGAGTCTGTGGCAGACTCTTGCCTTGGGTTAAACGGCTTCTTGGTCCTCATGCTTCAGCTGCCTTTAAGGAGACCTCAGAATCGCCTCAGCTGTTTGTTTCTTGGTAACCTCTCCATGCTGATACTTAACAAACATCTAATGAATTTTTTAACCAGCTCCCCATGCTTTTGCCTGTGTTTGTCTCTATACCTCACAGGTTGGCTTGATAATCCCCTCATCCTTCTTTACACCACAGTCAAGGGAACAGCTTGCTGGTTTGGGTGTGGGTCCGGTATGTTGCTCATGGCTCTTTCCTGGACACCCCTGGAGTTTCCTTCTTCCTTAGCTCTCTTTTCTCAGGCCTCCTGAATCCCCACCCCAAGACCCACCCTACCAGTGTAAGGCCAGTCCAGCTGTAGGCGTCCCCCAGACATCCTGCCTCACTTGTGGGTCTTTCCTGACTTCCCAGCCTGACCTGATGGGCAAGCACAGCTTCCACTTAGCGCTGAGTCTCCCAAAGGAGAATGGGAGCTCACAGAAGGGAACTGACAATCTATGGGACATCAGCCAAGCAGCACAGAAAACTGAATAAATATTTGTTAATTGACTGACTCACCATTTGTGGAAGCACAATAATGTTCTATATAGAAGGAAAAAAGAAAATGCATGCATGCTTTTGCATAAGTAAAGAGGTATAAACCCTCAAGTTGGAAGGAAGGGGCCCCATAAGAGTGAACAGAACATCAGGAGGTGGGATTAAAGGTGGCAGAGGTGTGCAGGAAATCATTGACAAGTGGGCTCAGCCTCCACCACCTGGAGCACCCTGAGATGACAGTGGCAGAGGGAACGATCTTAGAGGTCACTGCCCTAAAACTGCTTCACTTCTTCCCCTCCAGGCAGATGATGAGAGGAACTACCACATCTTTTACCAGCTCTGTGCTGCTGCTGGCCTTCCAGAATTTAAAGAGCTTGCACTAAGTAAGTCAACAGGTGTATGCCCATCTCGGGTGAGCTGTGCTGTAGTGGGTACACAGCTGGGGGCTCTGCTCAAAGCCCTCCATCGTGGGTTCTTGTCTCTGGTCTGCCTCTTATGTGGCCATAACCCCTAGGCTTCTCTAAATTTTACTGCCCTATTAGTTAATTATACCCAGTCTACCTGGCACAGAAAGTGTATGAGAGGATAAGAGGCAGGAGTGGAAAAGAGTTTGGCATGGCATGAAAGTCTTTGCCTGCATTATTACTTTGAAAGATATGTTTGTACTTCATGCATCATAGGAAATGTGTCCCAACCATAAGGCTCTAGAGATAAAGGTAATATACATCATATAATCATACCTAGCATGTTTTAACTCATAGTTAAGGATTAAAGCAGAGACAAGGTGAGGATAAAGCACAGGTAAGGTGGGAGTGGCTCTAGAGCCATATGGATGCAGTATGGCATGGCCACAGAGGATGAGAGGGGGCTTTGGCATGTGAGACTCAACCGCCAGGCCGTCTGATCTCTCCTGGACTGGCATGGAAGCTTCTAGCACATTCTCACCGGAGGGAGAGAGTTGGAGCAACCCAAAGTGCCTCTCCAAGAGGCTGAAGGGATAAGTCACCTTGTTGTCATCTCCATCAGATGAGCACCACCCTTGGTTTCCACTCCTGCTGTTTCCTGAGGGGTATTAGCAAGTTTCATTTGCTTTGAGGCTATTGATGTGGAGCCAGTGGAATAGTGAGCAGGCTTTAGTTCTTGACTTTATACCACAGAGCAGCTCTCCTTGGGTCTGGAACCTTTGGCTTTTCTCTGTGTAGGGCATTATGGGGTTCTGACTGATATTTGCTGCTGAGTCTTTAGGCCCATGTGTGTGAAGAGGGCAAGGCTTGGGCCCAGCAGTGTCTTGGTGTCTGCCACACTTCCTGTCCCTGTCCTGCTGTCTGTGTTTTGGGGTGTGTGGGGAGGTCCAGTACTAGCAGATGGTATGAAAGTCTGGGTGTCTACACAGGGTAGTTGGTCTTTGTGCAGCTGTGCAAAAAACAGACTCCCGAGGCCTGGCTGTCCTTGATCCAAGTCCTGGCCATCCTAAGGATCCAGCACCAGACCCATCTGTGCTCCTAGGAGCTAAAATCCATCAAGTGGTTTCAGCACGCCCTCGTAACTCTTACTTGCTTATGAATTGCTGTATCTTCAAGGCTTGTACCATGCAACTTAGCAATAATTCTTTCACTTGTTCATCAAACCCTATTCAGGCCATGTTAGGCCTCAGGGATGCAGCAATGAGCAAAATAGTTGTGGGTCCTACCCTGCCAAGCTTGTCAATTATGAAACAGAATGATAAGGGCTTTGCTGAAGGAAGCAGAGCTGAGGAGAGCTGGAAGGCTCCCTCTGGGAAGTAATATTTAGATT
This sequence comes from Cheracebus regulus, assembly GCA_963574635.1. Taxonomy (NCBI): domain Eukaryota; kingdom Metazoa; phylum Chordata; class Mammalia; order Primates; family Pitheciidae; genus Cheracebus; species Cheracebus regulus. Next base: position 28,317 of record CAUYQU010054116.1, read on the forward strand.
GAGACCCCAGGGAGAAAACTCTGGCTGGCATCCATAGCTAGTTTTGTCTTGTTCTCCAGCTGTTCAGTGCTTACTGTAAGGTTTGTTTCCGAGGATAAAACAAAGAAACTGAGGCCAGCACCAAAATAATCCAATGCAAGGGAATTTATTCAGGCTCCCGGGTGAGGTTCTGCGGTCCGGACAGGAGGGGCCGGAGAAGTCGCACGGACTCCTCACAGACAGGGAGTTTTATAGGGAGTGAAACAGCTCGATTGGTTGTGGGAGAGCAAGACTGCTATTGGGTAAGTTACAAGCCTTGACCTAGGACTTGGCTTGTTAAAACTCGGCTGCTATTCGTTGTTAAGGTTTAGCTGCTATTGGTTGTTAGGGCTTAGCTGCTATTGGTTGTTAAGAAGCTATGGTTGCAGCACCTTATTTGCATACTGGGCTTTTTAAGAGAAGACCAGGCTGTGCGAGCAAGGGAGAAGGGAACATGCCCGAGCATGTCTGAGCTTGCTTGGAGCATGCCTGAGCTTGCTTGGGGCTTGTAGAAGGGAAAAAAAAGGGGCTGTGTGGGGGGGTGGTGTGTCCGAGCTCCCAGCAAGGCAACCGGCTTTACACTTACAAGTCTGCTTTTCCCAGGAACATGATAAAATCCTTGAGGACAAGGAGTACGTGTTCCTGCTAAGCAGAACAGATGCTGAGCACTCTTTGCACACTGTCCTGAGCTGGAGCCTGTGGCTCTGAGGGTGGCTGTCAGTCTCAGGCAGCCAGGTATGCATCCACGTTAGGGGCCACTGCCATTCTCCTCTTACCTTCTGAGCAGAAAAGCCTAGCAGGGCTTTTCAGGGCCAACTTACAGGAGATGAATTTTTTCCCCCCTCAGGTTAGTTTTACAGAAAATAAATACTGGCAAGACATATCTGGATGGTTTGGATCACTTGTCCCAGTTGTAACTCTAAGGTAATGGGGAAGAAATCCTCCTAAATTTTTGTTTGTTTGTTTGGAGTTGTATTGAAGCTAAAAATGATTTCCCCGGGAGGGAGTCAAGATGGCTGAATAGACACAGCTCTGGTGCACAACACCCAGCGAGAGAGATGCAGAAATCGAGAGATCTCCTAGCTCCAACCGAGGTACCAGGTGCATTTCAATGGGTCTGGTTGGATGCTGAGCAAAGCCCAGGGAGGGCAGACTGAGACAGGGAGGGGTGCCACTTCACCCAGAAAGTCCATCTGACTAGTGAGTCAGAGGCTTCCCCTCTGGCACTTCGGCCCAGATACAGCGTTTCCCCCAAAGCCTCAACAATACACAGAACAGGGGATCTTTGCCAGTCAAGCGCCAGGAATTAAAAGTGCAGAGTTGAATAATAATTCAGGACAGTGTCCTGGATTGGTGCACAAATCTAAGTAAATGCATAAGCCCATAAGCCGGCTGGGAGAGCCTGTGGACGGAGCTCTTGCCCCCTCCCCCTGCCCAGAGAGAGAGGGAGCTGAAAGCGGGAAGACAGACAGTACCGCTGTGTAGGTCCCTACCCTCCCACACAAACCCCAGAGGGCTGAAGCACTAACTCTAGCAGGTTATGCAGCCAGTGCCTCAGTCTGAGCTGAACGCTGAATGATCCAGCCCTGTGGAGGAAAGACACAACCCACCATTAGAGGTGGGACTAGGCTTCATGTTTTAACAAAAAGCACAGGAAGCCTATGTAGCAATGGGATGGTGTTCTTGACCACCCAGCAGTGCCTTCAGGTCAGTGGAAGAGGCGGGCCTAACCTCCCAGTATAAACAAAAAAGACACAGGAAGCTTACCTAGTAACCTGAAGGAGTCCATAGAAACCCAGTAGCACCTCAACAGGCAGACAAGCAACCTCATCAAGCAGCTGCCTGAGATCAAAGCCAGGTAAATCCACGAAGATGGGAAAAAACTAGTGCAAAAAAGATGAAACCATCAAAGACCAGAATACCTCCTCTCCTTCAAGGGATCATAACTCCTCAACAATACAGGAACACAACACGACTGAGAAAGAGTGCAACAAATTGACAGAAACAGGCTTCAGAAGATGGATAATAACAAACTTTTCTGAGCTAAAGGAACACTTTGTAACTCAATGCAGAGAAACCAAAAACCTTGAAAAAAGGTTAGACAAAATGCTAACTAACCAGCTTAGAGAAGAACATAAACGACTTGATGGAGCTGAAAAACACGGCATGAGAACTACATGAAGCAAACACAAGTTTTAATAGCCAAATAGATCAAGCAGAAGAAAGGATATCAGAGATTGAAGATCAACTCAATGAAATAAAAAGAGAAGGCAAGACAAGAGAAAAAAGACTGAAAGGAAATGAACAAAGCCTCCAACAAATAGGGGATTATGTGAAAAGACCTAATCTATGCTTGATCAGTGTACATGAATATGATGGAGAGAATGAATCCAAGCTGGAAAATACTCTCCCAGATATTATCCAGGAGAACTTCCCCAGCCTAGCAAGGCAGTACAACATTCAAATCCAAGAAATACAGAGAATTCCACAAAGATATTCCTCAAGAAGAGCAACCCCAAGGCACATAATTGTCAGATTCACCAGGGTTGAAATGAAGGAAAAAATGCTAAGGCAGCTGGAGAGAAAGGTCAGGTCACCCACAGAGGGAAGCCCATCAGGCTCACAGCAGATCTCTCGGCAGAAACCCTACAAGCCAGAAGAGAGTGGGGGCCAATGTTCAACATCTTTAAAGAAAAGAACATTCAATCCAGAATCTCATATGTAGCCAAACTAAGCTTCATAAGTGAAGGAGAAATAAAATCCTTTATGGACAAGCAATTACTGAGAGTTTTTGTCACCACCAGACCTGCCCTACAAGAGCTCCTGAAAGAAACATTAAGCATGGAAAGGAAAAATTACCAGCCACTGCAAAAGCACACCAAAGGGCAAAGGCCAAAAATGCAATGAAGAAATTGAGTCAACTAACGAGCAAGAAAACCAGCCAGTAACAAAATGGCAGGATGAAATTCACACATAACAATATTAACATTGAATGTAAACAGCCTAAAAGCCCCAATCAAAAGACACAGATTGGCAAACTGGATAAAAAGTCAAGATCCATCAATGTGCTGTATTTAAGAAACCCATCTCACATACAAAGACACACATAGACTCAAAATAAAGGCATGGAAGAAGACTTACCAAGAAAATGGAGAATAAAAAAAAACAGGGTTGCAATCCTAGTCTCTGATAAAACGTACTTCAAACCAACAAGGATCAAGAGAGACAAAGAAGGGCATTATATAATGGTAAAAGGATCAATCCAACAAGAAGAGCTAACTCTCCTAAATATATACGCACCCAACACAGGAGCACCCAGATACATAAAGCAAGTTCTTAACGACCTAAAATGAGATCTAATCTCCCACCCAATAATAGAGGGAGACTTCAACATTCCACTGTTGTTATCAGACAGATCAGTGAGACAGAAAATTAACAAGGACATCCAGGACTTGATGCAGAGCAGGATCAAGCGGACCTAATAGACATATACAGAACGCTCCACCCCAAATCCACAGAATATACATTTTTCTCAGCACCAAATCGCACTTACTCTAAAATTGACCACATAATTGGAAGCAAATCACTCCTCAGCAAATGCAAAAGAACGGAAATAAGAACAAACAGTCTGTCGGACCACAGTGCAATCAGATTAGAATTCAGGATCAAGAAATGCCCTCAAATACGCACAACCACTTGGAAACCGAACAACTTGCTTCTGAGTGTCAACTGCATAAACAATGAAATGAAGGCAGAAATAAAGATGTTCTTTGAAACCAATCAGAATGAAGCCATAACTTACCAGAATCTCTGGGACACCTTTAAAGTAGTGTCGAGAGGGAAATTTATAGCAATAAATGCCCACATGAGAAACAAGGTAAGATCTAAAATGGACACCCTATCATCAAAATAGAAAGAGCTAGAGGAGCAAGATAAAAAAAACTCAAAAGCTAGCAGAAGACAAGAAATAACTAAGATCAGAGCCGAACTGAAGGAGATAGAGACACAAAAAACCCTTCAAAAAATCAATAAAGCCAGGAGCTGGTATTCTGAAAATATAGACAAAATAGACTGCTAGCCAGACTAATAGAAAAGAGAGAAGAATCAAATACATGCAATAAAAAAAGATAAAGGTGATACCACAACTGATCCCACAGAAATACAAACTACCATCAGAGATTACTACAAACAGCTCTATGTACATAAATCAGTAAACCAGGGGGAAATGGATAAATTCCTGGACACTTGTACTCTACCAAGACTAAACCAGGACGAAGTTGAAACCCAGAGTAGACCAATAACGAGGGTTGAAGTAGAAGCAGCAATCAGTAGCCTACCAACCCAAAATAGTCCAGGTCCAGATGGGTTCACAGGTGAATTCTACCAGACATACAAAGAGGAGCTGGTTCCATTCCTTCTGAAATGATATCAAACAATACAAAAAGGGGGAATCCTCTCTAACTCATTTTATGAGACCAACATCATCCTGATACCAAAGCCAGGCAGAGACTCAACTAAAAAAGAAAACTTCAGGCCAGTATCCATGATGAACATCAACGCAGAAATCTTCAATAAAATACTGGCAAACCGAATGCAACAGCAAATCAAAAAGCTTATTCATTACGATCAAATAGGCTTCATCCTGGGGATGCAAGGCTGGTTCAACATACGCAAATCCATAAACGTAATCCATCACATAAATGGGACCAAATACAAAAGCTATGTGATTATCTCAGTAGATGCAGAGAAACCCTTCAACAAAATTCAACAGCCCTTCATGCTAAAAACTCTCAATAAACTAGGTACTGATGGAACGTATCATAAAATGATAAAAGCTATTTATGAAAAACCTACAGCCAATATCATACTGAATAGGCAAAGCTGGAAGAATTCCCTTTGAAATCTGACACTCGACAAGGATGCCCTCTCTCACCACTCCTATTCAATATAGTATTGGAAGTTCTAGCCAGAGCAATCAAGCAAGAAAAAGAAATAAAGGGTATTGAATTAGAAAAGGAGGAAGTCAGACTGTCTCTATTTGCAGATGACATGATTGTATAGCCCTAAATCTTCTCAAACTGATAAGCAACTTCAGCAAAGTCTGAGGATACAAAATCAATGTGCAGAAATCACAAGCATTCCTATATACCAATAACAGACAAACAGCCAAATCAAGAGCTAATTCCCATTCACAATTGCTACAAAGAGAATAAAATACCTAGGAATACAACTAACAAAGAATATGAAGGACCTCTTCAAAGAGAGCTACAAACCACTGCTCAATGAAATGAGAGGACACAAACAGATGGAAAACATTCCATGCTCATGGTTAGGAAGAATCAATATTGTGAAAATGGCCATACTGCCCAAGGTAATTTATAGATTCAATGTTATCCCCATCAAGCTAACAATGACCTTCTTCACAAAACTGGAAAAAACCACTTTAAACTTCATATTGAATCACAAGAGAGCCCACATAGCCAAGACAATCCTAAGCAAAAAGGACAAAGCTGGAGGCATCACACTGCCGGACTTCAAACTATTCTACTAGGCTACAGTAATCAAAACAGCATGGTACTGGTACCAAAACAGAGATATAGACCAATGGAACAGAACAGAGGCCTCAGAAGCAACACTACAGATCTACAACCATCTGATCTTTGACAAACCTGACAGAAACAAGCAATGGGGAAAGGACTCCATGTTTAATAAATGGTATTTGGAAAACTGGCTAGCCCTGTGCAGAAAGCAGAAACTGGACCCCTTCCTGTCACCTTACACTAAAATTAACTCCAGATGGATTAAAGATGCAAACATAAAACCTAGCGCCATAAAAACACTAGAAGAAAACGTAGGCATAACCATCCAGGACAGAGGCATAGTCAAGGACTTCATGACTAAAATACCAAAAGCAATGGCAACAAAAGCCAAGATAAACAAATGGGATCTAGTTAAAATTCAGAGCTTCTGTACAGCAAAAGAAAGTTCTTTCTTTCATCATTAGAAAGAACTGGCAACCAACAGAATGGGAAAAAATTTTTGCAGTCTATGCATCTGACAAAGGGCTAATATCCAGAATTGACAAAGAACTAAAACAGATATACAAGAAGAAAACAACCCCATTCAAAAGTGGGTGAAGGATATGAACAGACACTTTTCAAAAGAAGACATATATGAGGCCAACAAACATATGAAAAAATGCTCATCATCACTGGTCATTAGAGAAATGCAGATCAAAACTACATTGAGATACCATCTCACGCCAGTTAGAATGGCGATCATTAAAAAATCTGCAGACAACAGATGCTAGAGAGGATGTGGAGAAATAGGAACACTTTTACACTGTTGGTAGGAGTGTAAATTAGTTCAGCCATTGTGAAAGACAGTGTGGCGATTTCTCAAGGATCTAGACATAGAAATTTCATTTGACCCAGCAATCCCATTACTGGGTATATACCCAAAGAACTATAAATCATTCTATTATAAAGACACATGCACATGCATGTTCATTGCAGCCCTGTGTACAATAGCAAAGACCTGGAACCAACCCAAATGTCCATTGCTGATAGACTGGACAAAGAAAATGTGGCACATAAACACCATGAAATACTAAGCAGCCATAAAAAAATGATGAGTTTGTGTCCTTTGTAGGGACTTGGATGAATCTGGAAACCACCATTCTCAGCAAACTGACACAAGAACAGAAAACCAAACACCGCATGTTCTCACTCATAGGTGGGTGTTGAACAATGAGAACACATGGACTCAGGGAGAGGAGCATCACACACTGGGGGCATTTGGTGGGAAGGTAGAGGAGGGATAGTGGGAGGTGGGGAATGATAACAAGGGGAGAAATGCCGGATATAATCAAAGGAGGAATAGAGGCAGCAAACCACCTGGTTATGTATGCACCTATGCAAAAACCCTGCATGACCTGCACATGTACCCCAGAACCTAAAGTAAAATAAAAATTATTTCCCCTTATTCCCTGCCTCTGCAAGGTGCATGCTTCTTGTGCCCCAGGCTGCGGTGCTTGAAAACTACCCAATTTGATCAGTTTTTTTCTACTGTTCCACCTGCATGTGCCCTCTGAGAATATTTTGGAGTGAAGCCAAAGCATCTGATAAGCGCTTGTGCTCTGGTGTCAGGCTGATCCTCAGCCTCATGGGTGGATCAGCTGTGAGCTCTGAAGCTTGACATTTAGGTCCACTGATAACCCTGGTAGAGTAGCTGAAAAAAGCAAATCTATAGACTAGCCCAGGGCTCTAAGTGAATATTTAGACCTGCTTCATATCCTTCTTCCTCTTCTTCACCCAAAACATCTGCTTCAAATGCACACAAGTCTCTGCAAGACCCCTTGGCTTGGCATAAATTTTGTATATTTGTCTTAGGATGGAGGATGCAGATTTGTATCCTGTCATCCACACTCTTCTTCTGCCCCCTTGTCAGTGGGCCATTGCATTTAAAATGACCTCAAGAAGAGATTTTTTTTGAAAAGTCCAATGAATAATTTGTTAAGGTATGAATAAGTGATGGTAAAAAACCATATAGGCCAAGGTCAATACTCTAGAGTAACCTCCTGGCCCTTTTGTGAAGTAGCTGCCCCCTGTCTTTGCTCACAGAAGGCTGCGGTTTGGCTTATTCCCTCTCCATCTTTGTGTTCCAGATACACCAATTTCCGATGTTACATCCATTTGTAACAGGCCCATTTTCCCTTAAATACACCCTCTAGGGGATAAGAAGTAAATTGCTTTCCTTCTTTTTTTACTTCCATAGTTGTATGGATACAGTTTTATAAACAACGTCTCTGGCCTTGCACAGGTCAGAGCATAGCCTCCCTAGGTGAAGTGCAAGCTCATGACCTTGATGTTCTGGTGCTCTAATCACTGGGTTCACCTTCTACTCTGTGTTCTGTTGACTGCCTGATCCAATCTCTACCTGTTGAACTAGTTAATAGGTTTGTGGTACATTTCTCCTTGGGAATTCTTGGTAAAGAGAGAGACCTAAACTGGAAGATGAGAGAAGTTGCTTTGGGACCGGATAGTCAGTGTTCAGCTTTCTGGACCTGAAAGGAGGGCTGAGATCCAGGAAGGTGAGAGGAGACTGAGTTTCATTTGGATATATCTTATTAAGAGGGTCTAGAGAGTGATGTGATGGAGCTGATCGCAGACCTTAAAGCATATGTAATGACGATCATTTTGATTGGTTTCAGATCATTCAGTAGAGAATGCTGTAATTGACCCAGGTGGACCCTGTGGTGATGAGCATCAGCCTGAGGAAGTTGCCCAACCGGGCCTGAGTTTGAGAACTTGGAGCTGGGAAGGTGGGGTGGTTTATCTGATTCGTAGCAACATCAGGCAGTAGGGCCTTGGCTGTTGACAATGAAGTGTCTTCAAAAGATGCTGAAAATGCCTTCCCCCTAGTATGGAAGTCTAGTCTCCTCCATTGAAGTCTCAGGTGACTCTGATGTGTTTGGCTGACACTTGATGAGTTAGGTTGTATTTGTGGCAAAATCATGAGATGTCACAGGTAAATTTCTACAATAGGGTAATCAAGTAATGGGCTCCCAGGCCTGACCAAACCCTATGTGACCCTGGGCACCTCTTAAGGCCCCATGTTACTCAGTTTGCTTTTCTGAAAAATGGGAGTAAATAATATAGACAATCTTCTTCAGGTGAACACTGTAAAAATAATCAAATGAGATATTTTGAAAGGTGAGTGTAAAGGGACAAAATAATTGGTGCTTTTATTAAGCCTTTGAAACTGTTGTATTGCTCTGTGTCGGAGCTTGCTGAGTGATTAGGCAAGAAAGAGCTAAAATGCTGTCTTCTGCAAAGATCTGATGTGGTTTTTGTCATTAAAATGTGCTTCTGCTGGGGCTGTGAGTTAGTACAGGCTGGAGTCCTTCCTCTCTCAGTTGAAGTGCCTTGGCCACTGGTCCTCAGAATTTGTTACTCCTCCAGGAAACCTTCACTTATATAGTACAACTGATATCCTGATTATTCATGCCTGTGGGCAGTGTCACCTAGTGGCAATAGCTCAGGTTGGGTAGTCAGACTAGCTCAGGGTTGAGTTCTGTCTCTCCTTTGCTGGGCCTGGCCATGTATGCATAATGGCCTGGAGGAACGGGCAAAGCTCAGTATGGCTTGGAGCATAGGATGCAAGGTGGGAAATGGGGAGAGGTGAGGAAGGAGTGGTACGCAGAGACCATTGAAGGCATGGACAGAGGGCAGAGCTGATGCATGATAATAAGGAAACTGGTGTATCTGGAACATAGAGATGGGGAAGGAATAAGCCATTGAGTCTGGAGAGTATAGGGTGGCTACTTCAGAAAAGAGCCGAGGTGAGTGGGGGGTGGGGGGTTCTAGGGTTTGACCTTGGCCTTGAGAGCAGTGGGACCTCTCAAAGGGCTTTAAGCAGAGGGGGTGGTATGATCAGACTTAATAGCATTTTCGAGGTGGATTTGAAGGAACGGGTGCAGAAGCAGAGATTGGTATAGTGTCTTTTACAACAGTTCCGACAGTGGAGCTGAAGGGCAATGGCAATCAGGATGGAGAAAGGAAAGAGACTTTAGAAATTCTTGGAAGGACAGGTGTTGAAGGAAGATTGGCAGTTGCAGTGAAGCTGCATCTAAGCACTTTGATGTGTTTTAGCCCTGCATGCTCAGGTCAAGGGAAAAGAATTTAACTAGGGTTTTCAGGGAACAGGGCAATTGGCCAGTGTCTCCTTTTGACATCCTATCAAACCAAACATTATACACTTAGAACATGAAGTACCAGGCAGGGTTATGCCATGCAAGGTACTAGATCTTGTGAAAGATTTTAGCAGTTTTTAAGGGTAACTTCCATTACATGCATTTTTTGCCTTAAATGCTGACTTCTAAGCCCTCCTCCCTCCTAAGAGCTAATACTGCTATGCTCTTTGTAGGGCAGGTACTACCCAGGGCTTGTTGCATTTGTGTCCTCTGCTAAGCTTGGCTCTGAATTTTAAAACACCACCTGGGCCCCTCCTTACCAGCTGTCCCCTAGGCTGTTACCAGAGTCCTGACTGAAGATGAATTAAGCTAGGGGATGAGAGCAAACATGTAAGGTCTCAACCTGCATTTGTGCATGTATCCAGAGAGCTCAAGTGTGTCCGACTTGGTAAAACAAATCAACAGCAACAACAACAAAAAACCTTCTCACCTTGGGCACATCACTGTTCCTCATTTGTCAGATGAGCTTATCGGATGGAGATTATCTAAGTCATGGAAGTCTAGCTCTAGGGTGGGGATACATTTTGCCTTATCAGATCTTTTTAAAAACAACAAATCTGTGATGAATCCTATTAAATTGAACTGTGATATATATGCCTTTTGTGTTAACATATGTTTCCCTTGCCAATTTTACATAAATACAGCAGGACATTTCTGTCAATGTCATGTAATTTTCTTGTACTATTCAGTTTTCTCTCCCATTTGCCATTGTGGGTAAAGACTATTTCAGAGTTTCACATCCAGCTGGGCCTAAAATCTAGTCTGGGATAGCATGCTAACAGAGTAGAATCTTCATGGGTCATGATCTGTGGGATGAAGTATCCTCCAGTGCCTCATGCCTTACTTCCTCGTCCCCACAGCAAGCGCAGAGGACTTTTTCTATACGTCACAGGGAGGAGACACTTCCATCGAGGGTGTGGACGATGCTGAGGATTTTGAGAAGACTCGACAAGCCTTTACACTCCTAGGTAAGGAGCTTCTAAGTTGGGGAAGCAGGCCCCGAGGGCTGATGGCATGGAGGGTAGAATGCAAGATGATGTCCCACTGTGCTTGCCAACAACCTGCAGGAGCTAATTCAGGATGCCCTCTTGCACCTGGTGAATGTAATCTTACTCTCTTACCCATCTCAACTCTCAGGCTCTAGAACTTAAAATCTAGCTTTGTTGCCTTTTTAAAAAATAAGGTTTTGCGAGTCTGTCTCCCAGGCCCTGTGCAGTATCCCTTTCCACTCATGCAGGCTGTTGGAACCAATGGAGGCAAAGCAAGTGTAGCCATGTCTCCTCATGCTGTGGTCTGGGCTCAGTGTGCTCTAGCAGAAAGAACACAATGTTGTGCCTACCCCGTGCACCTGGTACCACAACATGAAATCAGAGTTGGAAGCAAGCTATGAAGGTCTGGCAGCTGCATCACACATACAGTGTTAATTCTGTCAGCTCTGTTTCCATACAGAGCTTTAGCACTGGAACCCTTCAAACAGGAAGTTCTCTGTCCTTCAGGGGCAGAAGCGGGGACTGTAGAACTGGAGTTGCCCTGCTCCCCTGCTGCTTTTTTGGGGAAAAGCAGCAAGGTAGAAGGTAAGACTTTCTCAGTTGGGAATTTGAAGTGTTAAATTCCTGGGACCTGCAAGCCAGAAAAAGAAAAGCTGGAGAAGTCAGCCTGAAACCCCAAGTGGCTCAGGATGGCACTTGTGTCTTCCCCAGACCCTTCTCTGAAAGACACAGAACATTCGGCTTCTGAGCCATGTAACTAACCCAGAGCAGCATGTTAGGTTCTTTGGAGGTCAGGGAAGGTCTATCCAATGTCCAAACAAAACATGGCCAAACAGGACACACCCTAACCTCTCTATGGGGAGGCAACCAGACCCTTATTTGCCATGCTTCCAGAGCCAGTCAGTTCTCTGGGAAACTGGTACATGGATAGGATTTGTCTTTCATACCCATGAACTATCAGGAGACACAAACCACATTGGTTATTTCAAAAGAGAAAAATTAATAGAAACAATTGTTAACTCCAGCAGTAGCAAGTGATTGACTGCAAAAGGGATAAATGAGGACTTTAGAGGATCCAGACGCAGCAGGCGCAAAAGGACAGCTGCTATGGCAGGGGAGGAAGAATAGCCAATAAAGGAACCATTGAGTAGGAGAGGCCTCCACCCCAGCTGAGGTTTAGTTCACTTCGAAGAGGATGTGATGAAGAAACTTGCCCAGAGGATGCAGGCTGGAGCTGGTTTATACAAGCAGGCTGCAGATTCTCCAAGGTGTGGGGGGAGGGCAGAACTGCTCAGAAGCCACATAGGGAGACAGGCCTGAGGGCAGAGCTGGAGCTCATCTGGAAGTTTCTGGGTTCCCTAATGAATCATGCTAACTATGGAGGACCAGAACCAGAAAGGGAATTGTCTTCCTGTGCTGTTGCCTTACAAATTGCTGAAGTGCCCCCTATTGAGCAAGCTTGATGTTCTACCAGCAGGCAAAGGAGAAATGTTTGGAGGATCCAGCTCCAGTTTAATAAAGCAGGGCAAAGAGGGGATGCTTTGAAGCTGAGAGATAAGTTGTTAATGGGTACCCCTGACTTCCCCTGCATTACATGTCCATCTTAGTCTCTAGAGTTGGAGGGGCAGGTTTGGAGAAGACTTGACAGTGTGCAGGATACATTCTACTCTGAATTTGTTGGGGGAAAAGAGAAGGCCTCTGGCAGCTGCTCTTGTAGTGCTGGTGTGGGCACTGGGCACAAGCTGGTATAAGAGGATTCCTTCCTCCAAGGCTCTAAGGAGGCTGGATACTTAAATGCTCAAAGCAGATTGCTTTTGTAAAACTAATTACTGTAATAAGACTTTCTTCTCTATTCTTTAATAAGCACGTCCCTTTTTTTAATTGCAGAGTTTAGCAAACTTAAAGGATAAGATAGGAAATTTTTTAGGTTTTGTGGGCCATACAGTTTGTTGCAAAGTACTCAACTCTGCTGTTTTATGAAAGTAGCAATAGACAGAATGTAAGGGAGTGGGTATGCCTGTGTTCTAATAGAACTTTAGTTATGGAAATAGGCTGTTTGCCAACCCCTGTTTTACTCCTTAGGTTTGATTGATTGATTTTTGTGTTTTTTTTAGATTTTTTGCTTCCCATAGTGTGAGGTACCACTTATTCAAAGAATCCCACAGCAAGAAAGGATTTTCTCATCAGTGTAGTGCAAGGATCCCAAGTATTTCTATCACTTAAATTCCTATCATGACAGGTGGTTAGGGCTTTGGAAATTGACAGAGCATTCGTTCTCAAGGGTAAACAAAGTAGGCCAGGCACACTCACTCATGCCTGTAATTCCAATACCTTGGGAGGTTGAAGCAGGAGGATTGCTTGAACCCAGGAGTTCTGGGCAACATGGGAGACCCTGTCTTTACAAAAAATTAAAACAAATTAGCCAGCCATGTTGGCGCACACCTGTAGTCCCAGCTACTCAAGCAGCTGAGGTGGGAGGATTGCTTGAGCCCAAGAATTTGAGGCTGCAGTGACTGTGCCACTGGACTCCAGCCTGAGAAACAGAGCAAGACCCTGTCTCAAAAAAATAGATAAAGTAGAAAAGCTACTACCTAGAGAATATATCCCTCTTGTTCCATGATAGTCCCAGCACCCACCTCCTGTCTAGTACTTTTAATGGAACTTGACTTAAGAGCAACATACTCTAAGCTCAGACAAAAAAGCCCAGTGCCTTACCCCCTACAGGGGTGCATAAGTCTCTAGCTTCCTGTCTTGTCCTGAGTACCAGCCTCTGGCTTTAACCTGTCTTTCTTTCACCAGGTGTATTCAGTTATGCTGAACTAATATGGATGCTTAAATTGTTTGGCGTTTTTTGGGGATTTCTAGGCTAATAACACCACATATTTGAATAATGCATATGTTGTGATAGACAGCTGCAAGTACTTGCAGTCTGTGCAGCAATCATCAATCCGGTCATTCTACCATTTATATTTCTGAGCACCTGCTATGTTCCAGGCAGTGTTCTAGGCCCTGGGGGTCTAATGATGAAGCAAGAACAGGGATCCGTTGTATTTTTTACTTTGTTATTCTTTGCATGTTTTGAAATTTTACACAATAAAAATAAAAAATTAAATCTATGATGCTTACATGGCAGTGGCCATCTAACATGAAAGCCTAGAGTTAATTTTGCTTGGGTTGTCCATTTTGTAGATAAGCTGGGGAAGTTTTTTAATCCTAGGCTGACACATCTGTGCCTCCCTTTTTATGCAGGTGTTACTGAATTTTTTTAAGCCTGAATAAAATATTGCCTTAAAAAACTGCAGCTGGGAGGAATGGGGAGAGCAGCTATATTTCTTAAACTAAGTGGTAGGTTTACTGGTATTCTATTATGCTGTAGTCTTTTTAAAATGAGTCTGAATCATGTTGCGAAAATTCCAGTACCTTGCAAGCTAAACACAGATAAGGGATTATCCATGCCTTTGATGATCCATGTAGGTAAATAACAAATCTGACAACAGGTTATTGCTGCCACAGTGGTTCTGGTGTCAGTGTGCCTGCCTATGACTATGACAGTGCATATAGTGTGGCAAACTGCTGCTCTCATGTGGAGATGGCCAGGGGCCAGCTGGCCATCCAGCCCCAGAACAGCAATCCAGGGAGAAGTTTCTCCTCTTCTTCCCTCATTGGCACTGGTGATGTGTGTCACAGATGTTTGCAGGATATTATGTTGGGGAAAAAAGTGATTGCAGATAAATGGCCATTCTTATTAAACCCATGAAAACATCCATTTGGTTGAAATGAAGTACAAAATGAGCCTGCAGGATTGCTGCCTCTCCTTTGCTCTTTGAGAAGTTAAAATGGTAGCATGACCCATCTGGTTTGGCCAGGACAATCATAGTGAGGATATTTTCTTTTTAGTCCTAGGAGCCCTTTTGCCCTTTGAGCTGTTACTGTGAGTGGTAATTACTTGGTGAGGAGCCTGGATCATTTTAGGAGTCATCGGGCCAGAAAGGAAAATCAAACCTTATTTAAAAAAAAAAAAAGTCCTTAAAAAGGGTAAAATGTCCTTTCCATTCAACCATGGATATTGAGTGTCATTCATTCATTTTTTTTTTCCAGGAGTGAGAGAATCCCATCAGATAAGCATTTTTAAGATAATTGCTTCTATTTTGCACCTTGGAAGTGTGGAGATTCAGGCTGAGCGTGATGGTGATTCCTGTAGTATATCAGTAAGTTGCATGCCAACACCGGAGATAAAATGGACACAATTTACCCTGCTCTTACGGCTTGCTATGACTGAAATGTGTCTTTACACTTAGAGGACACTCATAGGTTATTTATTCTTAACAGTAATGGTTTCTGTTCACTCGCTGATAATTTTTTAAAAGAGCCAACCCTTTAAAAATCAGCTGCCGTCAAATTTCTATTGCTGAGGACAGAGAATATAGTGGCTATTTGATAAATTCTTTTCCTTGGGTTGATTTCCTAAGTACCCTGAAGTACACAGAATTCTACATGTTGTCAATCCATTGAGAACTTTCTGAGCACCAGACTGAGGTCCCTGCTGCCAGGAGATGAAAGGGCACTGGGCACTGTAATTGGTAACCAAAGCTCAAAGGGGCTTACAGTCTAATTGGATGGAAAAGGCAGGTGGCAACCCTTGCCAGTATTCTGACAGCACCAGGCAGGATGTTAAGTGAGACATCCATGTGAAAGTGCTACAAGCTGTCAAGTGCTCCATGAAGGCTCATAACGAAGGTTATTTTCCTGCTGCCCACTGTAGTGCTGATATGTGGTAGATAAATGTCTAAATGAGTGAATGGGTGATGGAGTAAGTACCAGGGAAGCAGCACCCACAGCAATTGCTGTGCCCTCTGGAATTTAATAGTACTGGGAAAGGCTAAAGCTGGTATTCTGACCTTGAACAGGTGAATCTGCAACTGTTTATTCTATACCTCTTGTCCCATTTATGGCTAGGTCCTGGGGAGGTACAAAGTATGATTCTTGCTCCCAGGGACTTGGAATTTAAATAACCAGACACTGGAAAAATACAAAAGACAACACTACCTGAGGACACGTGTCCATGCTGCTCACAAGCTGATGCTTTTTCAATTGAGTGGACGTAAATTAACCTCTCACTGTTTGTCTAGAGTGGGGCTAATGAGAAGTTCAAACAGGCCCTGTCTTCAGGGAGAGGAAGACCTGAACTGTAGCTGGGATTCAGTAGAGCTCATCGTGTATCCTTCCATGGACATTTTCCCTAATGGAAAGTGATTAGGGTTTGAGAGGGCCCCTGGGCCTGTCTGGCCTGCTGCCGTCCCTGGCATGGACTCTGCAGCCTCGTGAGAGCCTTGAAGCTCCCCTGCCGGGCCCAGTGGAAAAGGAGGAAGTGTTGATGCTGATAGTGTTAGGTGCCCTGGAGCTGTTTCTGACATCTGCTGCTTATATACCTGTGTGAGTGGTCACATTAGGGGAAGGGGTGTGGTTCAGTGGGGTGGGCAGCAGTGATGCCATGGGAGGGGCTGGCATGTGCAGAGGAGGACCTGTGACCCAGGGGGGTGGTGGAGGAGCCACCAATGCAGGACAGACCCTCCCCTAATCTGAGTCTTTAGGGCCAGTGATGTATTGTCCTGGTGTCTTTCTCCTGATGAGAAAGGCATAGACCATCTGTGCCTCCCAATGCACACAGCTCAGTCAGTGACCTCTGGTTCCTTAGGGCAGGTGTACTCTGTGTCAGGGACAGGTGAAATGGGGAATACCTGTGGTGACCAATGCTTGGCTGAGGCTAGTAAGATGCAGGAAAGGTGACAGATGTGCCCTGTGGTTTATGGACCTCCAGTCCACCCAGCACCCTGCTCCTCCCCAGGCCCTTCGCAGGATCACATCTTCTGTCATGGGTTCTTAAAGCGCTGTGTACCTCTCCTCTGTGGGGCTGAGCATAGTTATTGTGTTAGTGTGTGTGTGTGTGTGTGTGTGTGGTGATTATTTGCTGCCTACCTGTCTCCTTTGTGAGACTCCAAACTCTGAGAGGGCAGGGACAGTTCTTGCTCTTTATTCTGTCACTGGCTTCTACTATGGTGCTCAGCACTCACCAGGCAAAGTAGATGGATGAATAATTGAGTCTCTCCAGGCCTCACGGGGGGCATACAGGAGAGTAAGAGTCAATGAGCAACTCTGAGATCTTAGTGAGGCTGGTGGTTAGCATGAGAACCAGGGCTGGGGAGTCCCTGGGCACCTACCTGCATTGGGGGGTGAGGCCAGTGCCCCTTTGCAAAACTAAGGCTTGAGCCTGCAAGTGAAGTGTCTCTGATCTCATAGCTGACCCTCCACACCCAGCCTCTCGAGGATGTTCGGCTGAGAAGGGAAGTGAGTGTTTATTAGGACTGTATCTGTTGGGCTCACTGTTCTCCCTCTTGTACCCACTGAGTTTATGTGGAGACAGTATGAGGGTCAGAATATCAGGGCCTTCTCAGGGAGGCGTAAATGGAGGATGCAGGTGGTAACGCGGGGCAAGAGGCCCAAGAGGTTGAAGTTTGGATGCTACCTGGTGTGGCAGCCCTTTCTCTGCTAGGTGGCAGGAAATCCCAGAAGGCATTTGAGTTCAGGGTTATGGTCTAGGCTGGTCTGTGATTGTTCTGCAATCAGAGCTGTACAGAGAACTAGTGGACAGCGAGAACTCTGAGTCAAGATGACCAAGGTCCACGTCCTGATTCATCTTGCTGGATATATGACGTAAGGCAAGTGTTCTAACCTCTCTGTTTCCTCTTCAGTGGAGTGTGGGTGACCATGTGTCTCAGTGCTGGAGTAAGGATCGATCCCAGAAAGTCCTGCGTGGAAAGGTTTTAGCACAGAGCTTGTGGTGAGAGAGTCCTTGTCTAGTGTCAGCCTTATTTTAGCCAGAGTGGACCTTAGGAGCATCCCTCTTGCTATAGAGGGGAAGGAAAAATAAGGCCCAGAGAGAGGAGTGTCTTTCTCTGAGGTTAGAATGACCATGGCAAAGGTAGGACGGGGCCCAGGCAGCATTCAGTCCCCTTCGCTCCTGCCAGCCTGGCTTCCTCGGCTGGACTGCAAGTCCTTGGGGAGGAGACTGCCCTCTGCTTGCCTGGTGGGCCCCACTGATGCCCGCACAGTGCCGGGCACAGAGTGTATGCTTGAGAAATGCATTGTTAAGTAGTTACTACTGAGAGTCTCTCTGGTTGTGGTTTATTCCGTGGGTGCATAGGATGGGCCCGCTGTTGGAAAGGCTGTCTTTCCATAAGCAGTGTGCCTTCTGCTCAGTAGTTTTTATTTTTAATTAAAGCATGAGAATGCGCTCCATGACTGCCAGGGTTACCTTGGAGATGCAACAGCATTCAGCTGCATGGACACCAGAGGCAATTTGTTTCTTGAATTGAGCAATATGGGCCCATGAAACTAATCTGCTACCTATGATGTTGGCTATTTCTAATGGATTTAGCATCATTTAATTCTGCCTAAATGTAATTGCACGACATTACATCAGTTTCAGTGAGCACCTTCAACCAACAGTCTGAAGAGCATGAGAAGATCAAGCCCCACCCCACTGTGGTGGATAAAAGGCCGTCCCCAGGGTGGTTATCTGACAAGTCTCTAACGTGTGCTTTCTCCACTGCACTTGCAGCATGAGCCCTCAAGGAGGGGAGGTGCCCATGGGCATGTCTTGGGCAGTCATGGTAGCTGCTGGCAGGCCACTTAAATGTCAGGGAATCCATCTGCAGTGCCGTGCTTAGCAATTAAGAATTTCTTGGAAATAAGTCAGATGAACAAATTGGATGCTTGCCACCTCTGAACTTGTCGCCTGCCAAGCAGTCCCCAGGCACTTAACTCTACCACATATGGTTTTATGTTTAGGGGAGGGGGAGATGGGTTGGCTGCAGAGAAAAAGGATCTTGGCCAGGAGAAGTAGCCATGGAAACTCTCTGCTGAGCATAAAAAGATGGGGGCTTCTCCACACCCACCCAGCCCAAACCAAGCTGATTTTCCTGCCAGGCTGGGGTTAGGAGCTCTGGACCAGAAGGCAGGAGGCCTCACTCAGCTTTATCTGAATAATAAGGGACTTTGGATTAGAATGCATTTTCTTAAGAGCATAATCATTCTTTGGTCAAATACTTTCCGGAAATGCTTCTTAAAATATCTATCTCTTGGGCTACATGGTGTATTAAACCAGTTCAGCTATGTTTAACCTGGTGCTGTCCTCTCCTTCTGTTAAGTAAGCCAGCTAATGTTCTTTGCATTGGAAAAACACTGGCCTTAGTGATTTTGGATGGTTCTTCCCTACTCTGGCGTTCTGTTATTTTATAACTCTGTTTTGGGCAGATGGATTTTAAATATCTGTAAGAGGAAAAAATGGCCTGGGGACATGGTGTTAAGGGAGAAATGATACAGTTATCTGTGTTAATTTTTATTAAGCCCTCATTTAAATCCTACAAGGCGACCTCATCAGAAAATGAGTCCCACAAGCAATTTAGGGCGATTAGGAGGTGGAACATCATGTTCTGAAGGATTCCCTTTCAGCCGCAGAGTTAATAAGCTCTCCAGCAGGCTTGAGGCTGTGCTATCAGCGTTCCCAGGTGGATTCAGATGAGGGGATGAATAGCAGGTAAGATGAGCCTCCAAGGATGAGCAGGTTTTCTCAGGGTACCCTGAGAGGGCTACAAGGATTTTCTGAGGAATTGATATATTTTGGTGAAATAAGACCCTGTGGGAAATGTGGCTCTCCAGTTACTCAAACGCCAGGTGATGCGATTGGTATTTGGGTAAATTTGGGTAAATGCCTCTAAGGACACACATAGTACCTAGAGGCAGCTGGGTAGGACAGTGGAAGAACCCTTGTGCTGGGGATAGGGTGGGGGCCTGAGTAAGTAGTTGTACCTCTCTGGGCCTCAGCTCAGCTTTTTGCCTGTATGAAAAGAGCCTTACACTGGAGGAATTCCAGTTTCTTTCCACCTCTGAGCAGGTGTGATATTATCAGTGGGAGTGTTCCCACTGATCCTCCCAGGTCAAGATGTGGTCCATGTTTTTGCCATGTATCTTAGCTTTTCACGCTGATGAACTTTGCTTACCTTCTTAAAACACTTGCTGCTGGAGGGTGATAATTAAGTTTCTATGATTTTAGCATCACTGAGGCTAAGAAGAAAGCAAGCCTGCTTGGAAGCACAGGACAGTGCAGGGTCAGTGCTGGGGGCGACATCATCCATTGCATCTCAACCTGTCTCTCACCCAGCACATCTGAACCACTCACTGCCATTACATACGACTTCAAAAACTCCTTGAGGTGATTCTCACTTAAGCCAGCCACCCAGAAGAGAATCATTGATCTGGCCCATCCTGTTACTTTACAGAGTGGGGAACTGACTTCTAAGGGAGGGACATGGCTAGTGCCTTTGAAAGGCCCCTCTACCTTAGGAGCCTGGGGGTTGTTTCTGAGCATACAGCTGGTTAAATGGGGTGGGTTGAAGGCAATGCCTGTAAGTGAAGAATTCTAAGAGGGTAGAAGAGAATTGCTTTCTGGGCTGTGGGTCAAGCACTGCATGCAGACCTCAGCAGATGCAAACTGAATTTGGTGTGAATCTGCTCATTACTCTGAATGGATTACATGGTCATAAGTTCCTGATTCTCATTCTGCTCCCTTCACTCAGGGACTCGCCTCTTACCAGTTGCTCAGCAGCAGCCTGGCATAGAGGGAGGGGACAAGAAAGATAGAGAATGTTTTGGTTTGTAAAGTTCTGCAATTTGATCATTAGCAGGTGTGATGATCAGTTTGAGCACTGTTCTATTATGGGCTCTGTCATCTCCACTTAGCAGAGAGAGAGAAAATTGTGTGTGTGTGTGTGTGTGTGTGTGTGTGTGTGTGTGTGTGTTGTGTGAGAGAGAAAGACTGACTGCCTGCTGGGCTGGCAGCGGAGGATGTGCTGGGATTCTGGAGGACTGGGAGGCCTTGGGTTTTGCTTGTTTTCCCTCCGGGCGGAAGGGTGGAAGAGTGTGGTCGGGGGTGGCTTGTCCCCCACACTCCTCCTGAACCTATCTCCCCCATCTCCTATAGCCCCAGGATGAACACCTAAGCAACTTCTGCCGACTGCTAGGGGTGGAGCACAGTCAGATGGAGCACTGGCTGTGTCATCGCAAGCTGGTCACCACCTCGGAGACTTATGTCAAGACCATGTCCCTGCAGCAGGTGATCAATGCACGCAATGCCCTGGCCAAGCACATCTATGCCCAGCTGTTCAGCTGGATCGTGGAGCACATCAACAAGGCCCTGCATACTTCCCTCAAGCAGCACTCCTTCATCGGAGTCCTGGACATCTACGGGTAGGCCTGCCACCTGTCTCACTCTACACCTGGGAGTAGCTTCCTGCTGGCCCTTTACAGCCAGTGGAGGCCTTAGAGACCTTCCTGTGGTTCTAAACCTAGGCCATTTTTAGTTGACACAATGATGGGACCTGAGGCCAGGGATGCTTAGTGTCCCATAATGTAGGGGAGCAGTCCCCAAGCAAGAATGGACCTGTCCAGACACCAGGAACTCCCTCACTGAGAAATCCTGTAATCATCAGTGTTTACACCTGAGAAAGTGAGGTGTAGACTGGGCATGGTGGCTCATGCCTGTAATCCCAGCACGTTGGGAGGCCGAGGCGGGTGTATCACAAGGTCAGGAGATCGAGGTCAACTGACCAACATGATGAAACCCCATCTCTGTTAAAACTACAAAAATTAGCCGGGCATGGTGGCGCGCCTGTAGTTCTAGCTACTTGGAAGGCTGAGGCAGAAGAATTGCTTGAACATGGGAGATGGAGGTTGCAGTGAACCTAGATGGTGTCGCAGCACTCCAGCCTGGGCAACAGAGCGAGACTCTGTCTCAAAAAACAAACAAACAAAAAAAAGGCGTAGAAAGGGAAATGACCTGCCCAACATGATTTTACTGTGAGAAATGAAAGTTAGATTCAAGTTCTGTATCTGAGTATTGTTTTATTTCAATCTACCGATCGGCCTCATTGACTGTAACAATCAAGATGGCTATTTTAATACCATAATTTTGCCCAGTGCTATGCAGATTTGTGTTGTGTATGGTCATTTCTGAGGTTTCCTTTCAGAATTCCAGCCTGATTGAAAGGACTGTTATGTATAACGATGTATTTTCAGCAGGGAGAGCCTTCATGGCGTGGTGAAGCTGTACTTGCCTAGCCATCGGGGGACTGAATTTTTTTGTCAGTGCTCTCACCAGTCAGCTGAGTGAGTCTCCACAGATCACAGCCACTTTCTGGTTTTTCATTTCTATAGCTTCAAATGAGGTTTTGAGGCACAGTCTCCCTGAGGTTCTTTCCAGATCCTTCTAAAATTGTTTGAAGTTAACATGAACTGGGTTGCAATCCACCTTGCGCTTCTTTTCTGACCAATGTCGTGTCCTCTTTAAGCTAATAATAGACTAAAAGCTCCTGGATCTTAAAATTATAGAAGTCATGGAGTCTTAAAATAGAAATTTAGACCTAAAGAAGTGACAGTCTCGTGCGAACAACTGCTTAGCAGGTTCGAACTCAGCTGGGACTTACCTTTTGTTGAGGCTGGAATAAAGGCCAGTCCCCTCTAGAAGTGGCCACTTCCCCATGCAGACAGGCTCTCCTGATTACATCTCTGATGCTGTTGCTCATCCCTGGGTTTCCAACTGAACTGTGTTGCATGCTATGGAGAAAGAAGGCAATCTTTGTGATTTCTGACTTCACAAAGGCCTCAGGAACATGCTGAAGAGTTGCCTCATGTGCAAGTTAAGTAACATAAGAGGCATCAGAAGAAATCATGGAAGGGTCTATTTGAGAGTTTGGATGCTTCATGTTGTACAAATGTCAAGGCTGGAGAGGACACGCTTGCACAGTCGGGAAAGTTTTACGTGGGAGCTGAGATTTGTACTGGATCATTTAAACAGGGGTAGAATATGGGAAGTGAGGGAGGCACCTTTGGGAACAGGAGTGTAACCAAGATGCTGCAACCAGGATGAAGGAGCAGATATGAAGGCAAACCTCCTTTCTGATAAGGAGCACACAGTAGAGAATCACCAACAGAGCGCGGTGGGAAGAGGCATCCTCCCCAGGGCTTCAGCTGCGGGACCCTGGGCAGGCCCCTTCTCTTCTGATCCATCGAGTGCCTGCTCTGTGCTCAGCCCTTGCAGTTGCTCTTGGGAGAGCATAGAACAGTGTGCTCTCTGGGAACTTCCAGCCTCATTGTCAGTCATTAATTCTGTGTTGTTGTCCCTACTTTGAGTATTTTAAGGTAATTGGATTTCCCAAAGTACTGACCTTTCAGTATTACCTTCCAAGACCTGGGGAAACCCAAGCTGCAGCGTCTGACCCAATTTCCTTAATCCACCTGTAGGAGGATCTAATTTTACTGAGGTTCTGATTTAGGAAGATTAACATGCAGACTCATCGATAGCATGTAAAAATTTTATGATTTCAATACTACTGCTACATAAAATAGCATGCCTCAGCACTGTTGTATTTATATGTCATCTTAACAGTGCCTTGAATTTAAATAGTCTGTGCAAGCTGGGATTTTGTGCTTATAGTTGTCATTTAATTTTTATAATTGTTTGTTTTCTCTAATGTCCTGTGACTGCTCAAAGGGGAGAATAGATCTAAAGGCTGGTTTGAAAAGAACAGTTTTCCAGGGATAGGGTGGCAACCTGGAGGACTCGGTCTCCTGTTCCTAGCGCCATCTCCTCACCTGTGTCTCCTGCATCTCAGAGTGGCCTTGGGGCTCCTTTGAGACTATCTGACAGCTCTTCAGTGAAAGCAGGGTCCCGACACAGGGCCATCAGCACAAGGCTGTTCTTGGGAATTTTCTTACCCTTTATGCTTTCTTCTGGGCATGCTATGTTGTTTTCTCTTTTCTTAATCTTTATTCTTTCTCCGAAGCCAGTTCACTTTTTCTTTTGCTTTAAAGTCATCATATTTTAAAAGTGACTTACTCTTCTTGAGAGAAGTAAGTCCCGTGCAGTTACTCCTCCGTAGCTCAATGCAGTGCTGAGTTCACGCTCTCTCAGAGTTAAGGATAACAAGTTAGATACAGACAATGGAGAGTGAACAAGCTAGCTGTGTGCCTGGACCATTGGTTGCCAAGAAAGCACGTACATACATGCCGTCAGTGTGCAAGTACATGCCGCTCAGTGGTCTGATTCTCCAAGAAATTGTTGTACAAATGTGGGCTGGCCCAGGCTCTCTTTCTGGTAAGAGGGTATTTAATTGAACTCTTAGGAGATTAAAATCAACAACTGAACAGAAGAGCAGGTGGCTTAAGTCTGGAGGTGCTTTCTAATCTGTACAGGTCAGTGATATCATTTCGTAATCCGGGAGAAAACAACACAGAACGCTGGGTGGAAACTTGGGATAGCGTGTGTGAGCCACTTTCTGTCATCTGCCTCTGCACTCACAGTGTCTTATCCACCTTATTTCCCTTGGACTTCAGATACCTTCCAGAAACCCTCCAAAGCTGCCTTTTTTAATGTGGTCATTTCTTGGTTACCTGGAGGTGGGCATCACACTTGACCCCACTTCTCATCTGCTTTGCTCACCTCCTTCCTAGTTCAAACTCATTCCAGTCATTAGGCTTTAGTTGTGACTATGGGAAGTGATTCTAAGGAGTTTTTCATCCTCTGTGGCATCAGAAAACCCCCCAAGCATTGTTTTTTATTTTTTGAGTTTTCTATTTATATCCCTGACCATCAAACCCTGGAGGAGAAGACCACCTGCCCATTGTCTCTCTCTTAGCCAGAGTGTGGGGACGCCTGAGTACCCATAGAGGATGCCCTGGGGCTGACCTGATGTCTTTGATTTTCTCACTTCTCCTTGTCGCTTTTGAGCAAGAGTGGCAAAAGTGGAGTCCAGAGAGAACAGAAAGAATACTGGGATGAGTTTCTGAATACGGCCAGCCACATCTGTGAAGTGGAAAGGAACAAGGCGTTGCCTCCCTCTCAGGTTAGAAATATGCAAAGCTTGGAAATGAGGATGGAACTGTTCTTCTTCCCCTTGACCCCACCAGTGGCCACTGATTTTCTCCACTGGGATAACTGTCCCCAGATGAGCTGCAGTGCCTGTCTAGGGCATCACTAGCCCACCAGTGAAGTTCATTTGTGTATTGAAATAATTCTGTACCAAAAATGAGCCACTCCACTTTTCCCTAGAAATGTGTTAAATGTTACTACAGAATTAGCAGCCAGAGTGAATACACACTCCCTTCTCTCTCTATAAGCAAGCAGTGTACACACATTTCTCCCCATCACTGTGTTCTGACTTAGTTAGCTTGTAGAGGAGAAAGGCTGTGAGCTCCTAAACAAATTAGCATAGGCCACAGCTGCTTCCACCATGACTGTGGTGAGTCCTCTGCTCCGAGGCCCTTCCCTGAAGCTTTTCTGAATGCTTCCAGACTCCCACTGTCTGGTGGAAGCTTCCCTACATCTTGCTTCTCTGTCACAGCTCCAAAAAAAAAAGTGCAAAGCAAGTAGTACTCAGCAATCTAGACACCCCAAGATCAGCTCTTAACCTTAACCAAAGATCTGTGAAGTTGCCTTCAGGGTATTTTTGACCAGGCACGACGTGGAAATTAATAGGGGAGAGCCTGGCAGCTTTTGGCTGGGATTCCCTTTTCGGGTTGCATTAACCTGCACTTGCCTCTCTAGGCCTGATTAATTGCAGTCTCCTTTATACCTCTCCTCTCCGTGAGTGTCTAATCCTTTATTCCTATCCTCTCCTTGAGGCAACAAGAAACAAATGGCTTCAATTTTGGAAAAATGCACATTTATTTGTCTTTGATATTAGCCTTCAAGATGCCAAGGTAGCAGGGGGCTTTGGCTATGGCCAGCCCATTCTTGCTGAGGACAGTTGGCCTGGGAGCAACACAGGCTGTAGCAGATTCATATGTTCTGCTGAGGAACCACTGGGGAGAGAATGGGGGTAGAAGGTGGGGAAGTTTTGACCCCAGGAAGCAGGACATGGGATTTCCTGGGATTTTATATCCTCCTCAGTCCTCTGTTACTTTCTTGTGGTACTTCCTAATAATGATAAATTAGCATCCAACTCTCTTCAGTGCTCTTTAATGGTGTATTTTAAAATGCTCTGAAGGCGGGGCACGGTGGCTCATGCCTGTGATCCCAGCACTGTGGTGTTAATGGTGGAGAGCGTCCCGGTTCTTGGTGTTTTGAACAGAGAATTGGACAAAATGCACAAAGCAAGGAAGAAATGAAGGGATTGATTGAAAATGAAAGTACACGCCACAGTGTGGGAGCAGGCAGAATAAGTTTTACATATTCATTTACAAGTTGTTACATATTCTGGATATTAATCTTTTATCAGAAATGTGATTTACAAATATTTTCTCCCATTCTGCGGGTTGACTACAGTGGTATATTTTAAGTAAACCTCTTAGACCCACTGTTCACCTTTGTTTGGTGGAAAAAAATATACTTTGGCTTTTGTTTTCTTGGTCTCACTCTCCAAAATAAACTTAGAAATAACCTCAGAGCCACAATAGTTATTTGGAGACTCCCCATCTCCTCTCTAGCCAGTATCAAAAGGTTTCACAGAACATGGAGGGGGAGAAGTCAGTGATTGCATTAACCCTTTAGCCTGTGACAGTGGCCTAGCCCTGGACAGCCCAGAAAATCCCTGGACATGGCTTCTTCAGAGAGGACATGCATGGCTGGTCACAGTGTTCTCAGACCTTGCAGGTCATCAGAAGCTATTGGCCTCATTTACCCTGGAGTCTCCCGGCCTCCTAGGAAAGCCTCATAACCCAAGAGGGCTCTAAATCCAGGCTCAACCTACTTGAACTGTGCTGAGGCAGCCCTTTGGGGTGTGCCTGGAGCCTGACACACCTGTGTGCTTCCAAGGCTCAGATGAAGTTCCATTTTGCCTCTGTCCATGCCAGTACTCCCACCCTATTGTTGCAGGCCAGGTCTCACTAACACAGGCCTCCATAGCAACTGTTTCACTACTGACTGGTTAAGTTAAATATTAAAAGCTAAAAAAGCCAGTGCCCTTATACAAAGCCTGGAATGTAACAAAAGCCTACCAAGAGTTTTCCCTTGGCCTTTCGTGGGCCTTAAAGCATGACAGAATAAGGAATTCTTAACAGGACTCGTTTAAGATTAAACAAGTTTTATCATGGGATCTGAAGGAACTCCCCAAACCTCCATGATTAGCAGGAGACAAGGTAAGGGTAATCACCCCAGCACCTGGACCCATTTAGATGAAGTAAATTTACCGAGGCTCTAGAGGAAAAGTCTTCAAGACACAGATCTTATAGATTAGAAGTTAATCACGTATGTCTTTGGATGAATGCACACTTACATGTAGACATATAGCGTAGAAGGTATATAAGCGCTGGAAAACTACGTAATTTTGAGTTGGCCTGGAGATAATTTCCAGGCCTTCTCCCTGTAACTGGTTGCAGAAAATAAAAACTGTTCCTCCCCAGTTCATCTGCATCTTGTTATTGGGCCGTGAGAATAAGCAGCCCGCCCCTCAGCATGGTCTGGGAACACTGTGGCCTCATTGCCTTTTAAAAGCCTGCAGTGCATACAATTTCTGCTCCTTGCCGAGGCTCTCATGTACTAATTTCCTATCACCTGCCTGGTAGCTCTTCTGGGCAGGGACTGTGACTTGTTCATCTTTACAGCCTTCACAGTTTTGGGACAGCTGGCTGTTAGGTTGGTAGAGGATCACCATATAGTGGGTGTTTTCTGTCCCGTGTTGGAGTTCCAGGCCTGGAGACGAGCTGGAAATCAGAGCGTTTGGCAAATGGAGTGGATTTACATCCTCAAGACGAATAACTGCCCTTTGCCTTGGGGTGTGAACAATGCCTGGGATTGTGTTCTCGCTAAAATACAAGTCCTGGGTGGGAGCATCTAGGCACAGAGAAGCACATGAGCAGTATCAGGCCCCGCCACTCCAAGGTACAGCCAGCATCCCGAGGTTGTTCAGTAAAGAGACCAGAAGGGTTGGCCTCTGTGACAGACGTAGGGTGGCCTTGTGAGATTTCATAGGCTTCAAGATGGAAAGGGACCTTGAAAGGATGTCTGGACCATTTCTCTGACCCCAATGCATGATGGCCCTGATTTTAAAAAGGCTTCTCCAGGGAGAATTTCCCCACATTATATTTTCTGTATGACTTCTAATAATCATTCCCTAGAAGCTATCCTCAGTATGAACCTATAGTCCATATCTTTTCAGTCTACCAAAGGCAGAATGCTGGAGAGTGAGCTTTATAAACTGGAAAGACCAGGCTGAGCTAGGAGATTCTAGTTCCTTTGACCCGTGCCCAGGGGGACATAGAGTTTCCCAATCTTCAAAGCATCTCACTGCTTCTCTGCTCTCTCTCCAGGTCATGGAGTGAGAGGTTCAAGGAGGCTGATCATTAACTTAGTGACTGATTGACTTTTTATTGCAGTTTCACTTTCCAACAGTCACTACCTCATTTGTACAGGCATCTGTGGCCCTTACTACACTCTGAAGTTAAGGTAGGATGAGAAGGAAATTGTATACTTTTTGACTATGAAAATAGAAACTGATCATTGTGACACCAGGAGTCCAGATGCCACGTTTCACCATCAAGTCTTACTCTGTGTTTTGACCTTCCTCCAGCCCAAGTATTCTGGTTTAAATAACACTGATTTTACAAGAGAAATTCAATTCCCTCTAGTATATAAATTTCTTTGTGACACTTTAATGTTGTAAACTATAAATTGATTCATTGTGTTTATTTTAAAAAGTCTTCTCTGTTGATGGGAGGAATTACTGCAAATATAATTCCATTGTAAAGGAGAAGTTGCCCGATCTCCCAGACTGTGGCTTTCTGAGGTCTGTCATTTTAGATGTTCCCCTGAGCTGCACAAGCCCCTCATTCATCTCTGGGCCTCCAATATTACAATAATTATGCTAGATGGCAGGGGAATTATTAGCAGATAATACCTTAGAAATAGGAAAATTACAAGCTAATTTCAGGCCATCTCAAATTAATGAGAATGTTCTTGGTGGAGTGCTACCAATGAAAACCTTCAGAAAATGACAAGTGAGAGATATTTAAATCCTCTGTGGAGCTTAGCACAGCTTGGCCAGCACACGCAATTGCTATTATCTGGCCAATTGCTGGGGTGGCTCTTTTATCTCCCATCTAGGTTTTATTAATTGAATTTCCTCTGGGGCTTGGCTGTCATCAGCAGCCCCTCTCAAGGTGGAGGATCGGAGAAGGCCATAAGGTTCAAAGGGACATAGCTCAGTCTGTAAGACTGTCATCTGGGCTGGAAGGGCCCCAAGTCAAGGCAATGACTGGCAGACACAGTGCTTCTCCTGCCTGGTCTGGAGTGCTCAGGGGTGGCCGCCTTCATCCCAGCATACACTTTACATCTTTGATCTTGTTTTTTAAGCCTAGAATTATTTCTCCCACATGGGCATGGCTAAAGACTGTGCTTTAATGTGGTTTGTCTCCAAGCAGTTGACTCCTTTAATCTCTAAATGATTTCCCGCTTCTCCATGTTTTACACCTTGATGGGGGAGGTGAGCGCCAGGGAGGGAGAAGCCTGATGCATTCTGGGCACTGGCCCGGCCCCTTTGGGTGTCTGATGCCTCTATCTGTGGTGGTCACTCTGCACAGGTGGAATCTCCTCACCACCACCATCCCCAGCCACCACCAGGGGCAGCTGTAACATTTCTATCTGGAGGTACTGAGGGAGTACACTCTGTTTGGAAGGGCTTGCATGACACTTCCTATGACACTGAGAAAATTCAGATGTCTGTACTGAAGAATGGAAAGGGTGGAGACATGGAGTGGGCTGAACAGAGCCTGTGTCCGTTGCTATTACCTCGTTGGTATTTTCACTGACCTTTTCCCACTCATCATGAGCTCAAATACTTCCTTCTAGAACATCATCCTCCTTATTAACAGCCCTTCCATGACATTTGTTTTTTTCTTTTTCATGAAACTTTTCCTCCTCTCTGAATTAAGACTGTGGTCTCAGAAATCAGGCTCTCTGGGTTCACACATTGCCTCTCTGCTCACCAACTCTCTGGCCTTGGGGACAGAGCAGCTTCTTCAGTCTCTCTGCCCCTCAGTTTCTTCAGCCACAGGATGGGGTTAAAAATAGATCCTAACTTTTGGCTACTGGGGGCATTACTGAGAACTCCTGAAGCACTTGGGCTTAGTGCTCTGCAGGCTGCCATTAAAAGGGCCACTGCCACCCATTTGGTGCACTGGGCGGTGTAGAATCAGAATCTTTCTATTTGTGTGAATAGGAAGAGGGCTGTGTGTGAATGGGAAGAGGTGTGTGTGTGTGAATGGGAAGAGGGCTGTGTGCGAATGGGAAGAGATATGTGTGAATGAGGTGTGTGTGTCTGAATGGGAAGAGGGGTGTGTGTGAATGGAGAGAGGTGTGTTGTGAATGGGAAGAGGTGTGTTTGTGAAAGGGAAGAGGGGTATGTGTATGACTGGGAAGAGGTGTGTGTGTGCGAATGAGAAAAAATGTGTGTGCAAATGAGAAGAGGTGTGTGTGTGAAAGAGAAGAGAGGTATGTGTGTGAATGGGAAGAGGTGTGTGTGTGAATGGGAAGAGGTGTGTGTGTGTGTGTATGAATGAAAAGAGGTGTGTGTGTGTGAAAGGAAAGAGGGGTATGTATGTGAATGGGAAGAGGTGTGTGTGTGAATGAGAAGAGGTGTGTGTGAAAGGCAAGAGGGATATGTGTGTGAATGGGAAGAGGTGTGTGTGTCAATGGGAAGGGATGTGTGTGAATAACAAGAGGTATGTTTGTGTGAATGGGAAGAGGTGTGTGTGTGAATGGGAAGAGGTGTGTGTGTGAAAAGGAAGGGTGTGTGTGTGTGAATGAGGAGGTGTGTGTGTGAATAGGAATAGGTGTGTGCAAATGGGAAGAGGGGTGTGTGTGTGAATTGGAAGAAGTGTGTGTGTGTGTATGGGAAGATGTGTGTGTATGAAAGAAGAGGTGCGTGTGTGTGAATAGGAAGAGGTGTGTGCAAATGGGAAGAAGTGTGTGTGTGAATGGGAAGAGGTATGTGTGTTAATGAGAAGGGGTGTGTGAATGGGAAGAGGTGTGTGTTTGTGTGTGTGAATGAGGAGAGGTGTGTGTGTGTGAATGAGAAGGGTGTGTATGTGTGAATGGGAAGGGTGTGTGTGAATGGGAAGGGTGTGTGTGTGAATGAGAAGGGTGTGCATGTGAATGGGAAGAGATATGTGTGTGAATGAGGGAGTGTGTGTGTGAATGGGAAGAGGTGTGTGTGTGAATGAGAGGTGTGTGTGTGAATGGGAAGAGCTGTGTGTGTGTGAATGAGAAGGGTGTGTGTGTGTGAATGAGAAGGGTCTGTGTGTGTGAATGGGAAGAGGTATGTGTGTGAATGGGAAGGGTGTGTTTGTGAATGAGAAGGGTGTACATGTGTGAATGGGAAGAGGTGTGTGTGTGAATGAGAAAGGTGTGCATGTGAATGGGAAGAGGTGTGTGTGAATGGGAAGAGGTGTGTGTGTGAATGGGAAGGGTGTGTGTGTGAATGAGAAGGGTGTGTGTGTGTGTGAATGGGAAGAAGTGTGTGTGTGTGAATGGGAAGAGGTGTGTGAATGGGCAGAGGTGTGTGTGTGAATGGGAAGAGGTGTGTGTGTGAATGGGTAGAGGTGTGTGAATGGGAAGGGTCTGTGTGTGTGTGAATGGGAAGAGATGTGTGCATGTGAGTGGGAGGAGGAGTCTGTGTGTGAATGGGAAGAGGGGTGCATTTGTGTATGAATGGGAAGGGTGTGTCTGAATGGGAAGAGGGGTGCGTGTGTGTGTGAATGGGAAGAAGTGTGCATGTGAATGGGAAGGGTCTGTGTGTGTGAATGGGAAGAAGTATGTGTGTGAATGGGAAGAGGTGTGTGTGTGAATGGGAAGGGTGTGTGTGTGTGAATGGGAATAGGGGTGTGTGTGTGCATGGGAAGAGGTGTGTGTGTGAATTGAGAGAGGTATGTGTGTGAATGGGAAGAGGGGTGTGTGTGTTGAATGGGAAGAGGTGTGTGTGTGAATGGGAAGAAATGTGTGTGTGTGAATGGAGAGAGGTGTGAATGTGAATGGGAAGAGGTGTGTGTGTGTGAATGGGAAGAGGTGTGTGTGTGTGAATGGGAAGAGGTGTGTGTGTGAATAGGAAGAGGTGTATGTGTGAATGGGAAGAAGTGTGTGAATGAGAAGGGTCTGTGTGTGTGAATGTGTGTGTGTGAGACTGGGAAGAGGTGTGTGCATGTGAATGGGAAGAGGGGTCTGTGTGTGTGTGAATAGGAAGGGTGTGTGTGAATGGGAAGAGGTGTATGTGTGAATGGGAAGGGTCTGTGTGTGTGAATGGGAAGAGGTATGTGTGTGAATGGGAAGGGGGTGTGTGTGTGAATGGGAATAGGGGTGTGTGTGTGAATGGGAAGAGGGGTGTGTGTGAATTGAGAGAAGTATGTGTGTGAATGGGAAGAGGTGTGTGTGTTGAATTGGAAGAGGTGTGTGTGTGAATGGAGAAGTGTGTGTGTGAATGGGAAGAGGTGTGTGTGTGAATGGGAAGAGGGCTGTGTGTATGTGTGAATGGGAAGGTGTGTGTATGTGTGAATGGGAAGGGTGTGTGTGTGTGTGTGAATGGGAAGAGGTTTATGTGTGAATGGGAAGAGGTGGTGTGTGTGAATGGGAAGAGGGGTGTGTGTGAATGGGAAGGGGGGTGTATGTGTGAATGGGAAGAGGGGTCTGTGTGTGTGTGAATGGGAAGAGGGGTGTGTGTATGTGTGAATGGAAAGGGTGTGTGTGTGAATTGGAAGAGATGTATGTGTGAATGGGAAGAGCTGTGTGTGTGTGAATGGAGAAAGGTGTATGTGTGAATGGGAAGAGGGGTCTGTATGTGTGTGAATGGGAAGAGGGGTGTGTGTATGTGTGAATGGAAAGGGTGTGTGTGTGAATGGGAAGAGATGTATGTGTGAATGGGAAGAGCTGTGTGTGTGTGAATGGAGAAAGGTGTGTATGTGAATGGGAAGAGCTGTGTGTGTGTGAACGGGAAGAGGGGTATGTTTATGTGTGAGTGGGAAGAGGGGTGTGTGTATGTGTGAATGAGAAGGGTGTGTGTGTGTGAATGGGAAGAGATATATGTGTGAATGGGAAGAGCTGTGTGTGTGTGAATGGAGAAAGGTGTATGTGTGAATGGGAAGAGGTGTGTGTGTGTGAATGGGAAGAGGTGTGTGTGTGTGAACGGGAAGAGGGGTATGTTTATGTGTGAATGGGAAGAGGGGTGTGTGTATGTGTGAATGGGAAGGGTGTGTGTGTGTGAATGGGAAGGGTGTGTGTGTGTGAATGTGAAGAGGTGTCTGTGTGAATGGGAAGAGGTGGAAAACGTTTTCTTTGGCATAGGCTTCTGTCCTTCTCACCCCTCAGCCTGATGCTGCTGTCGAGTGTATAAGGTGGGCCGCACACATTTGTAGCTAAAACTGCCGACGTGTGTAATGTTGCCAGTGTGGTGAGTGTGACCAAGGCCATCCTGTTGCCTGGGTCTTCTCTGCACATCCAATTGGTCATTTAAGGCCCTCTCATCCCCCTCTTCCTTGATGTCTAGAAGCTTTCTACTGGTTGGCCAGCAGCCGTGCTCGTCGGGCCCGGACTGAATCTTGCCTGGTTTCCTGCTGCAGTAAGACTT
The DNA here is from genome assembly GCA_963574635.1 of Cheracebus regulus. Taxonomy (NCBI): domain Eukaryota; kingdom Metazoa; phylum Chordata; class Mammalia; order Primates; family Pitheciidae; genus Cheracebus; species Cheracebus regulus. Next base: position 61,742 of record CAUYQU010054116.1, read on the forward strand.
AACGTCACTTGGCTTTCTACCCGCAGGCCTGCACCCCCTCCCCCGGCTCACGGCTGTTCTCCTGCTGGTCTCTAAGGCGCAGGTCAGATTGTCGGTTCTTAACGCACTCAGCATCCTTCAGAATCTCTCTGCTGCCCCCTAGTAACTTCCAGACCCCTTAGTGTAGCCGGCATGGCCTGCGGGGAGGACCCCTGCCTCTGCTCACTATGCTGCACGTCATGCCCCTACCCTCCCCTCTGCTGCTTCCACCGTCCCCTGCCCAAAGACTGGGCCATATTGTGGACATTGGAGTTGAGCAATGAATGATAGTGTTGATATTCTAAAATGCAAAGTGCTCAAGTAAGTCAGTTTTTAAAGGTAAACCCCAACAAAATTAACCAAGCATCTGATGATTCATAAAGTACAATCAGAAAAATGTTGAGTTGTGGTAATGATCAAAGAAATTAAAATTCAGACATTTTTATGTTCCAAGAAACCAAAGACACCAGAAAGCTAATATGACACAGTTGACCAAAGAGCTGTGATACATTAATATTCCCAGTGTCCCAGTGAAGAGGGGCAGGACGAGATGGGGAGAACACTTGAGGCTGACCCAAATGGAGCATGGGGGAGGTTTTCCAGGTGATGAAATGTCCTCCATCTGCGTCGTGTATCACAGAACATCTCTATCTAAAAATTTTCTATCAAAAATGTGTCACCCCGTCAACAGATGTTGAGAAACAACTTTTAAGAAAAATGCATGAAAATATACACTTAAATTTGGTGCATTTTACTGTGTGTAAATGCTAACCCAATACAGATGATTGAAATAAAATGTTATTGACCAGTATTAGAACAAGACACTTTTGTACATTGTGAGGTGAAGGTAGTGTCATAACATACATTAGTTCCACCTTTCCAGGAGTTCATTTTCTTCTGCCTTTTAAGAAAAGTGGTACTGTTTGACCTGGTAATTTTTCTAAGGATAGAATCCTAAGGAAAGACTTATGAATTCAGAGAATTTATCACAAAATTGATAGAACCCAAATGTCCTCAGTGGGGGCAGTTAAATGATGATGCATCTCTATGAGGGTGACTGCCAGCTCACGGGCACCTGTGTGAATTGAGAAAAAGGTGCTTGTGAGGGGGCCGACTCAATTTCAGCACCACCCATCCCCTCACCTGGGCACATTTGCAATTTCCAGGTCTAGACCATGGCCTGGATCCATACAATGGTTGACGAGGCAGATGTTAAAACTGATGCCTTCAGAACAGTGGTGTGGGGAAGTGTTTTTAATGGAATGTTAAATGATAATAATAGAAGGTAAGGCCAAGTGCAGTGGATCACACCTGTAATCCTAGTGCTTTGGGAGGCTGAGGTGGATGGATCACTTGAGCCCCGGAGTTTGAGACCAGCTTGGGCAACATGGTGAAACCTCATCTCTCCAAAAAATACAAAAATTAGCTGAGCATAGTGGCGTGATGCCTGTAGTCCCAGCTACTTGGGAGGTTGAGGTGGGAGGATCCCTTGAGCCTGGGAGGCAGAGGTGGCAGTGAGCCAAGTTCACGCTTCTGCACTCCTGCCTGGGTGACAGACCGAGACCCTGTCTCAAGAAAAAAGGTAAAACGTTATATAGTTCTGACTCTTCAAAAATGTAAGACTCCTAAAAGGAAATCCACCAAGATATGACTGGTAGTCAATATGAAAATAGAATCATTGCTGCCTTTCTTTCTTAAACTTTTTCTTTTCCAAAATTTTCCTGCTGTCTATACTTTTTCTAGTTATGAAAATACACATGTGTTCTTCAGTTAGGCTCTGTGTAGTGCTTACATCTGTAACAGTGGTCTCTGAACACCAGATTAGACAATGGGGATTTTGTGGTGGCGTCAGGGGAGACCTGGGTGAGAGTAGCTTCGTTGAAGTCCCAGTGACTCCTTTGGTGAAAGGAGATGTCTCTCGTCTTCTCTTTCCATTCTGTAGGTTTGAGACGTTTGAGGTTAACAGCTTTGAGCAGTTCTGTATCAACTATGCAAATGAAAAGCTCCAGCAGCAGTTCAACTCGGTAGGCTTGGTTTCCAGACCTGGGGGTACCGGGATTGGGGAGACTCTCCTGGGAAGGACAGCAAGGTCACTTCTCTTCCTCTGAGGTGGGTGGGCCCTGGCTGTTTTCTGACATCCCTTGGTTTCCTCCAGCTTTGGGAAGGGGCTCTCCACTGCTCAAGAGGGAGAACTGAATGGGGACAGCTGTGCTGAGAGTGGAAATGATTCTCTCTTTGGCTTTGACTCCCACTCCTCTGAGCCTAGGTTTCTAGGGCATTGAAGCAACAGCAAGCCAGATATGGGGCTTCCTGTGATTGACTGGGTATACAGCAACTCAGGTGATTGCTAAGTGCCCCAGGAAGTGTTCACCCGGCAATGAGGAATCGCCTAACTGTGCTTTGCTTTTCTGCAGTCATGACTATGACTTAGCATCCAACCTTTTCTGGCAGTTTTCTGCTGTGCTATAGGACCCAGAACTCACCGAGCCCCTGGAGGAGGTGAATGTTAAGGTCTGCCTGCAGTTCACTCGTGTGACCTTTTTACTTGTCCTAGCATGTGTTCAAACTAGAGCAAGAAGAATACATGAAGGAGCAGATCCCTTGGACCCTGATTGATTTTTATGATAACCAACCTTGTATCGACCTCATTGAAGCCAAGCTGGGTATCTTGGACCTCTTGGATGAAGAATGTAAGGTAAAACTGATGATGTGAATTAGTTCAATTCCAGAGTGGGGGTATGGGGCAGAGGGAAGCTGTGTGGTACAAGGGAATCACCTAAGATTTCAAAGGTGGAATTTCGTCTGTGATCAGCTGGCCTTTAGTATGCTGGAAGAAGCGTTGGCATGCTGCATACTAGAAACATGTACCATTCTGCATGCTAGAATGCAGCATGTTTAACCGTCACTGGCAGGTGTTGCTACACTGGTAAACATGTACCTCTCTTGGGGGAGCCTGGGTGGCATGAGTTGGCATGATATGGTGGTTTGGACTTGATGCCCCAGGTAGCCTAGGTGCCAAGAGAAGAACTGCAACATCTAACAAGCATCCCTAGAGAGTGAAGACTCAAGTCTGGGATCGTTACTGCCACGTTAGATGGCTTGTGAGTGATCAAGCTGCATGGCATGGTGGCAGGAGATTCAGAGATTTCTCCATCTGGTTTCTGATGGGCTGTACCTGGTGGGACAGGAGGAGAGCTGACTTGTCAGCCTGGAGAGTGCCTGGCAGCACTGGGAGGGTAAGGTTTAGAGGATCTGGGTTTTTATCAATTACCTAACTTTTGGCCTCTGGTTTCCTGCTCGAGGATAGGGATTGCATCTAATCTACAAAATCTCTCCTAGTTGGGTAGTTGGTTGCTAAAGGGATACACACACACACACACACACACACACACACACACACACCCCAGTTCCTCCAAGGATGGAAACTCTAATCAACAGATATAAAAGTAACACAATTTTTGCTATTACAAGGGAAAGAACCCACTCGCCTTTACTTTCTGCTCTCCCACATCTTGCCTGTAAAGGGTTAAGTGCAGCCAGATGGTTTTGTAGGAGGTATTTCCTTCCAGAAGGGCTCTCCTAGTTTCATTGCCTTTGAAAATGAAAGGGAAACAATAAAACAGAAGACAGAGAAAATATACCAATTCTACGGCTTGCACATCTTTTTACCTCCTGAAACTTTTTAGCATTTCACTAGAGATGTAGGCTTCATCGTCAGAGTCAGTATCCAAGCAGAGATAATCTCTTAGTGTGGCACATGTGTGTCCAGGCTTGCCGAAACTGAGAGGTAGCAGTAAAGGTAAAACAATTGTCCCTAGATTGAGTGGCATTGGCTGAATGGCTGAAGTCACAGCCTAGGCCATCCTGCTGTTCACAACTCACTTTTATTTTCTTGGTTTCAGCATCCACTGCCACCACCTCCCTTCCTCAACTCAGCAAATGTCATGCTCCTCTTCCCCAGTCTGTTTTGAGATTCCCTTCAGTAACTGCCTCCTCCAGCTCCATACCCACAAAGCTAAAGGCAGCACCATGTCCCGTGTCCAACCCTGGCCTCTGGGATGCTAAGCTGGTGTGGCTCCCCACAGGCCTGTGCTCAAGGAGAACCCTGGCTTTTCACTCTCCTCCCAGGTGGTGAAGGTGAATGTCACATACAGTTCTCAGGGCACAGAGTAGGCAGTTTGTCCTACACAGGTTTGTGGAAAGCCTGAATGTCCTGCAAATCAGGCTGGTGGGGGCTGGACATGTCAAGACATTGGGTGTACTGTGTATGTGACACATGTAAACTCACACGGGCGGCAGAGGAGATTAGATGAACACCACATTAAGGAAGAAGACAAAAGCCCACAATGTGGAGACTTTTTGTACCAGCTTTAATTGCTCCAGGAATTCAGGATGATTTGGTATAATCTGATAGAGCATCAGTCACAGATGAATTTTAAGCCAACAGGTATTATTTCATTTGTCAAAACTCATTGAACTATAAGCTTCAGTGAAAGGTGCATTTTACTGCATGGAAATTATTCTGCAGTAAACCTGACTTTAAAACATAGGGGGGCCTGGAAGCACCCGTGGCTCTGAGCCTGAGCAGGTTTGGGAGTCTCCCTGGAGTTGCTGTGGCTGGGCAACTTGGTGCCCCTTGGGATGGATCCTGTTGGGCTGCGGAAGCAGCCTCAGATACGTCCTTTCCTTCCTGTCTCTTGGTTACTTTGCAGGGTGAGAACGAATAGAGATTGCACCACGAACAGTTGGGCTCTGTGACCCCATGTGACAGGACACAGTCACATGAAGGATTGGACTTATGGTGCAGAAGCAGCCAGCAGAAAAATCCCTTTTCATGGAGAAGCTGTGCAGTGACAGGCAGAGTAGTGAGCTGGGGTTTAAGTGAGAAGTGTGGAGATGGCATGGCCATGGGTTTAGAGGGGCAGCATGCTGGGAGTGCTCCACAGGGCCTCTGACTGGTGCCACAGTGGCAGAGGAGAGTGCAGACTGGACCAGGATACTAAACCACCTGAGGTGGAAAAACCCCTTTGCAGACAGGCCCCAAACAAGCCACAAACGACAGTTGTTCCTAAGTTATCCAAGCCCACTTCTCCAAGAAAGTGTTTGATTGTCAGAAATGTTATTTTCCAGGCTGCTCTTAATAAGACTCTCCAAAGATGCCTGGTGGCCAGTGGGGAGTGGGTGCACACCTGCCCCTGCTGCCTTCTAAGCCCTATTTGGGTTGGTACTTCCTGCTGACCTCTTCCCACTCATCAGTCCTCCTTTCTCGCAGAGGAACAGGAAACCTTGAACCCTGGAAGCAATGCTAGTGAATGAAGCCCAGGCGCTGTCTCAGGTTGGAGATGTTGGAGCACTCAACGGCGGGCCTGAGTGGGGTGGCAGGCTCTGCCCTGTGCCCTGTGATGAGGATTCTTTGTTTCCGGGAAGGGAGGAAATCACTCAGGACTGTGGAGTGAGATTAGCTTACTCATGGGGAGGCCAATGCCCCCTGTTTCCTCACTTGGCCCATCCTGTTGTCAGGAGGGTTTCCTCAGTATTCAGATTGTGGTTTCTTAAGAAGTGGCCCCAAAGGTTTCCTTGCCTAGCACTTTCATGTCGAGGTGTGACTCCTGCGATGGAGGGAAGTGAAGTGCCCTTCCCACGTCTATCTGTTCATTCACACGGGAAGCCACATGTTCACGGAATAGTGCACTGAGCCCCTGCACACCTTGAAAGGGTCAAGTGTCAAAGGCAGGCACTGAAGTGTCATCTATGATAACAACCAGAAATGTTGTGGAGGAAGTGACAGAAGAAAGAACATCATGGGGAGAGCATTCCCAAGAAAAGTCAGATGAGGAGGGGCATTCCATGTGAAGGGAATGTCACACTTGGAGAACTTGAAGTGATCTGATTTATCTGGAACTCCCGGTGGGGCCAGTGAGATTGGAAAGTAGGGACCATGGGAGAATGAGAGGCCATGTCCACCCAGAGCAGGCATTTGAGCTTTACCCTGAAGGCTCTGGGGATCAGCCCATGGGGGTGAAGCAGGGGAGAGAGGGTCAGATGTGAATGATCAGATCAGCAGGTCTCCCAGACTGTGTGCAAGCTGAGCTGGGGAGAGCCTGGAGGGGGCAGCACTGTGAGGCCAGCGGGAGGGAATCAGGGCTTCCAGGAGCTCAGCAGGGAGAGGGTCTCCATGAGTCCCCGGAGTGGAGCACTTCCTTCCAAGGGAGTTGTTGGGGCAGGAGCCTAATTTCAGTAATTTGAGGAGAGCAGGAGGTGAGGCAGTGGAGACAGTGAGTTTGAACTTTCAGAGGCTTGGCTGTGAACAGGAGGCGGAGCAAGAGAGGAGCATGGGCGTGGGTGGACTGCGGTCCCCCAGGAGGCAGGGGTGCATGGGCGTGGGTGGATGGAAGGCCAGCCAGGAGGGAGGCCTTTCTCCCATGAGAAGGACAGAAAGGAGGGATGGCTGTGGGTGCAGATGTGATTTTCTGCATGTTAGAGCAGGAATTTGGGATTTCCTGCTTGACAGCCTCTATTTCCCCATGAAGGAGCTGAGGCATCTGCTGAGAGGCGGCAGGCTCAGAAGCTTGAAGAGAATGGAGGAAGGTGGGAATGGCTGCCCAGTAAACAGAAAGAGAAATTGCAAAGTGCACAGGTTGATTTGCTGAGATCAAAGACCATAATTGAGTTTTAGGAGTATTTGAGGTCAACTGCCTGCTTAGACCTAGGAACAGTGTCTTAATCCATAGAAGTGATTCTTTGAGTGAAATTCAGCCTATTTTGGCTGCAGTACTGTATTGTACAAAGTATATTGGCAGGGCTTGGTTACAGGAAGATGAGTTGATGTATGGTCTTATCCAGCCACCTAGGTAGGGGGAAGGAGAGAATGGGTAGTTGGATTCATCTCGAATTGATGTTTTGCTGGGCATGCAGAGGGTATTTTGTAAAGGTGAAATATAAAGGCTTGGAAGCAGCACTGGGGGTGGCTGGCAGGTGAGGAGGAAGGAGCTGCCTCTATTCCAGGAAAGTGAGGACAGTAGAGTCCTGGGGGTCCCAGCTGGGCTTCTGTGATGGCAAAGAGGGGCGGGGCCAGAGGGTATTCCTTAAAGAGCCTGGGGATCCAGTACTTATGGTGCAATAATTTGAGAGGTCAGCAGCGGTAGAAGGCATGAAGGAGCCTGTGTGGGTGTGGAATTGAAGGAGATAGTGAGTGGCCAGGAAGGTTGGTGCCAGTAGCCCAGGGAAATAGGGACGAGAAAAAAAGCAGACATAGAGTAACTGGCCTTGGGGTCTGTTTTTTGTTGTTTTGTTTTGTTTTGTATTTTGCGACAGTGTCTTGTTCTGTCACCCAGGCTGGAGTACAATGGTGTCATCACAGCTCTCACTGTGGCCCTGACCTACCAGGCTCAAGCGATCCTCCTGCCTTAGTCTGCCCAGTAGCTGGGGCTACTGGCAAGTGCCACAGTGCCTGGCTAATTTCTGCATTTTCTGTAGAGACAAGGTCTCCTTATGTTGTTGCCCAGGCTGGTCTTGAACTCTTAGGCTCAAGCCATCCTCCCACCTTGGCTTCCCAAAGTGCTGGGATTACAGGCGTGAGCCATTGTGCCTGGCTGGCCTTGGGGTCCTTAATAGTCAGCTCCTGTCAGCAGCTTTGTTGGGGGCAGGCTTTGGCCTCAGAAGACGTCCCAGGCCAATGATGGCAACATCTGTGGTATAGAATACAGCTTCTGTTTAGAGTTCCACAGAGAACGCTGAGAGGAGCTTAGGGAGCCCAGAACTTGCACTCCCCCACTACAGTGCCTGCTCTTTTTGTTGTTGTTGTTGTTATTTTACTGGCAAGGAGTGGAGTCAGGTTTAATGTATTTTTAACAGCTTTAATGAGATATAATTGACATACCATACAATTCACCCATTTAAAGTAAACAATTCAGTGATTTTTAGTATGTTCACAAAGTTGTGCATCCATCCCAGCCACAATTTTAGAACATTTTCATCACCCCATAAAAAAAACCCTTTAGCAGCTACTCCCCGTGGTCCTCTCCAGCCCTGAGCAACCAGTAACCTTTCTTTCTGTGTGGATTTGCCTATTCTGGGCATTTAATACAGATGGGACCTTTGCTTTTTGATGTGATCGGTGGCCAGCACCACAAGGTCAGAGGGATTTGAGCCTCTGAGGGACAGAAGTGCCTAGACGAGGACCGAGCTGGAGTCCCAGCTCCTGGCTCAGAGGTCTCTCTGCATTGCTTTGAGAAGAGCAGAAAGAAGTTCATATGAAGCTGTATGTGGATTTCCTTTTTTTTTTTTTTAATTATACTTTATGTTCTGGGGTACATGTGCAGATCTTGCAGGATTGTTGCATAGGCACACATATGCCATGGTGGTTTTCTGCCTCCATCCCCCCATCATCTACAAACAGGATATCCTTTTTAAAGGATTCAATTCAACTACATCTTATGGAGCTACTGATATCCATAACCCAGAAGTTATCAAAATATAAGATTTTTTTTCTTTCTCCTGTAGCTGTTTAAAATCTACTTCTGTGGAAAGATTTTTTGAGATAAGCACCTTCTACCCAGTTCTACTTTTGTGGCAGCCTTTAAAACTCTGTTGTCAGGCAGGAAGAGTTAACCTGTCCTGCTTGGAATCCCAGCTCTGCTATTTAATGGCAAAAATCACAATTAACTTTTGCACTAACCTGGTGCTTCCCCATTGTGTGAACTTGGCAAGTTACATAACCTCTCTGTCTCAATCTCCTCATCTCTAAAATTTTTGCTAACATAGCACCTAACTGACATGATTGTATAACGGTTAAATGAGTTGATATATATAAAATGTGTAGAAAATGGCCTGGCAAACATAAAGTGCCATGGGCACTATCTGTGAGTATCATCTGAGACTGGATTGTTGTTAATTCCTGCAGGCCTTCCCTTATGTTTGGTTGGCGATAGGGTGGACAGTGGAGGAGAGACTGATCCTTTTCAGAAAATATGTATACACTTGACCTTGGTTATTGGTTTTCTCTGCTTATTAATTCACATCTGTGTGAATTAATGAATATGTAGGATTATGGAGTCTTCTTACAGAAGTCCAATTTCATCTTCAAGGCAAGATGATTTCGTTCCTAGCCAATTTTATGTGTTTGATTATGTGGGGCTTCTTATCATAATTCTATCTGCCCCAGTTCTGTCAGTCTCTCAGGATCCCTCTTGTGCCTGTCCTCGGGCCCACCCGATCCTGACAGCCATACTGGGAAGACCCCTCCTTCCTTCACACCTGGTGGTTCTAAACACAGCATGCTTGGAGACAAATATAAAACAGTATATATAGAAACTGCTGAATTAAATATATTTTATTGTCTGCCCAGTACGATTAATAGCCTCCTTCAAGATAGTTTTCTTTTCTTGAATTTCCTATGGTGCTTAGCACTGAATATTCAATATTAGTTATGCCAAAATGAATCTTGAGCAAAATCAGTTTGCTTACAAAGGATTTAAGAAGTTGGTTCCCAAGTATGTAAGCATTTTCTTTATGGCATGAATTTTATTAGTTTACCCTAAAAATCCCTTTGTAAATGGCTAGTGTAAGGGTTACCTTCAACCCTGCCTGATCCAAATGTGCAGTCTAAACCAAAGAAGAGCAGGCCAGTTAGTGACCTGTCACTGAGGACTGGACTGATTCTGATCAGTAGGTGTGTGCAGCAATGACCAGGGATGACAGAGGAGGGAGGAGGGAGCACCTTCCCATTAGAAGAGTCGCTGTCATCCTTGACAATCTGAGTGGTGGTTACAGTGACTCTGTTATATTGTCAATGAAGCAAGATGGTTTTTTCTTTTGAAGCCATTCATAAAGATATGTAAAGGGGCTGCCTTCAGAATTCTTAATGCAGTAGAACCTCTAAGTCAGACTTTAGACAGTAGCAGATGCAGAGATGAGCACTATGTAGATCATTCACTACTCAGTTCCCACTACATGGTCACCACCCAGTTCTAAGTTCTTTCAGGGTCACATAAACAACATAAGGGACAGTCAGTCCTTGAACACAACAAACTTACAGCTTGTAGTGACGATACCCAAAACTCAGTGGTGCACAATATGCTAGGGTATGTGTAAGAGCTTGATTGTGAGGAATTCCAAAGAAGAGAGAAGCGAGATCAACAGCGGTCAGGAAAGGACAAACTTGAGCCAGCCCCGGATGATGGTATTTAGGTGAGTTTAGGGAGGGAAGGTGGCTTTCCTGTGGCAGGCGTTCACCTGGGTGAGTGGGTGAGCTTGACACTGCAGGTGGATGTATTTGTGATACTGATGTCACTGCCCCAAATGCAGGGAAGTACCTTTAGGTGGTCCCTCGGGCTGTGATTCTTCCTGTGACCTGGGTTTTCACCCTCATCCTCCCTAGCACTTCCAGTATCTGCCAACCAGCGGGTTCAGCTGCTCTCATAAGCCCCACAGGAGCCAATGGCGGGTGGAGGGCATGCTGTGGAAGGATCCTGAACGTGTATGGTTGAATCATTCTTTCCACCATCCAGTTAAGGTCCCAGTTCAAGGGCTGAATCCACTTTCACGGAGCCGGCCTACCGATCCCATCCCTCTGCTGCAACCCAGGGCTGGCTTCTTCCTCTTCACAAAGCACTCTGCCCTGTCTCATGGTTCTGCAGGTCCCCAAAGGAACTGACCAGAACTGGGCTCAGAAGCTCTATGACCGGCACTCCAGCAGCCAGCACTTCCAGAAGCCCCGCATGTCCAACACGGCCTTCATCGTCGTCCACTTTGCAGACAAGGTGGCTCTCCTCTCTGTTGGCTTGGGTAGTCTTTTGGCCCTGCTCTAAGTAGACTCCAGGGGCTCGGGACCTAGAGAGAGGGCTGTCCCTTCTGAATGGCCTGAAGCCTCAGCAAGGTTCCCCTTCCATCCTCTCTTACCCACCCCTCCACTTCTTGGGGATGCCAAGCTTACCACGTGGTGTAACTTCGCGGGGGGTGCTATAGTTGTCCAGTCATACATATATATAAATTATATTCTAAAGCAGTTAAGAATCTACCCTCATGGAGCTTGAGCGAGAAGGGAGGGATGAAAACACAGTACCAAGTGGTTTGGCTTCTTACCTGGAGCCAGTGTGGCTACTCCTCGGGAGGCTGCTTTCTCGGTAGCTGGTGCATGCACAGAACTTTTCTAAGTGGATTTCTGTTTGCCATGCACTAGCCTGGTGTTTCTCAAATTGTAATGTGTGTATAAATCACCTAGGGTCTTGTTAAAATACAGATTGATTCATTGGGTCTGAGGTGTGGCCGAGAAGCTGCATTTATGAGCCCTAAAGAAGCCTTTTATTTTGGGAACTCCCTTTAATACAATTTCTTACACAAAATGAATACTCAGTTCCCTCTATGTAAATCCTGACCACTTATTGGGTTTGCGTTTTAAATGGAAACATCTGTGGGTTTCGTATCTACTCACGGCTCTTTTCGGAAAATGCTATGTGGATGAGATGAAAGTAGTTGAGAAGTTGCCTAAGGAACCCAGTCAGGCTGAAGCACTAACGATTGTTTCTCTGTCCGCTTGCTGTGGCCCCAGGTGGAGTACCTCTCTGATGGTTTTCTGGAGAAAAACAGAGACACGGTGTATGAAGAGCAGATCAATATCCTGAAGGCCAGCAAGGTAAAGAGTGTCGGAAGTGGGGAGTGGAGCAGGAGTGCCCGCGGCCAGTGCTGGGCAGGGAGAGGCAGAGATGCGGGGCCGGGAGGAGGCAAAGGGGTTTGTTGGTCATCTCAGCATGAGAACACTGAACGCCATACCATTGTGAACGTGCTCGGTCGCATCTGAAAACACTGTAGTATTGCCTGGTGGAGGGAAGAAAGCAAGGGGAGAGAACTGGGAAAGATGCCTGCTAATGGAGGGGATAGGGGAGCGTGGGAGGTGACAGGAAGAGAGACAGCGGTGAGCGCAGTGATGGAAATGTAGCTGCCATCCATCATGTCATCTTTCCTTTGTCTCCTGCCTGCAGATGTAAGATTATTTAACCCCCTTCGCATCTAGTATTTGCATATAATTTGTTGAGCAGTCGATAGAACCTCTCTATAAGCAGAAACTTAATGGAACGGAAGGTGGGATTTCAGAACACTTAAATCCACTCCTTTAGATTCTTTCTCTGTTAGTACCTGAATTTCAGTTATTTCCAAGCATAGGAAAAAGATAGCAAATATTGTGTCCATTTTACAGGTAGAGGAAACAAGGCACCCATTCACCCAAACATATCTTTATTTAAGCACCTACTTTGTAAGGCACTACCCTAAACACACCATTTTCGCACAAAGATGAGCAAGACAGAGTCTACGCTCTAGTTGCTCCCCTTCTTTTTTTTTTTTTTTTTTTTTTTTTTTTTATGAAAGAGAAAGAGGAAGAGAGTTTAGAAAAAGAGAGAAAAGGAGAAAGAAAGAAACTTAGCAATTCTAATTGAGTTGAAGCCTCTACTCTAAAGTTTTAGGAGATTTGGCATTTTTCTTTATTATCTCTTACTTCTTTGTAGTTTTAGAAGTTGAGTGTTCTGAGGCTAGGGGCAGAAGTCCATTTAAGAATTTTAGAGTAAGGCAGGAGGATTCGTGTTGGGCCAGTCACAGAAAACACCAATTTGACAAGATGGCTATAGTGGTTAGTTGTACAATCGGACGTCTTCTACCTCCTCCTTTTAGGGAATAAAACTTGACTTTACATTGTGTACTAACTGTTGATTTTCTCACTAGTCTGAGAGACATTCACATATTAGAATGAATCAAACCCAGAGCGGTTTGCTACTTCCCAGGATATTACACCAGATTATGTTCTGCCATTTTAACCTGTTAATTTGTCTTTTCCAGTGACGAGTTTTCTTCTCATTTTATCCTCTTCCTCTTCCTGCCTCCAAATAACTGACATTGAGATTTTAGATGAAATTTATAGCATTGTCAAAAACTTATTTTCTCTTTGAAAAACAAGCAAATCTAAGGACTCCAAAATCACTAAGCCAAAGGGAAAGTCAAGCTGAGAATTATGTCAGGCAAACTTACCTCTTAGTTTATTCCTAAATGAGATAGCTATAAATATATTTTTAAAAGCCACATAACTTCCTCACAATTTTCCCATAAGGAATTCCTTGTGGGTCCCAGATCTTTACCTGAAAACCTTTCTGTTGAATTTTAACCTGGCAGTGTACATTGATAGCTTATTTTCTCTGGTACAGGACAAAGGAGAGAACTCTAAGTCATCCCTTTGCTCACCAGAGACAAATGCATATCTGATTGTATCCTCTAATGTAAAAGTGCAGATTCACTAAGCTAGATGAAGGCATAAGTTAGTCTTCCTCTATCCCCCTCCCACATGTACATTGTATATTTGGTGAAAGGCTGGCCAAAGACTCAAAATAATTCAACCATTAGTCTCTTATCTGCTCACACCTTTAAAAATTTTCTTCTTCTTTCCCCAATATCCACCTTTTCCCTTTAAATATTGAAACCCTCAAAATCATCTTTGGAGGAAGACACAGACTTACCTCTAGATCATGCATTCGTAACCTTGGCAAAATAAACTTTCTAAATTGAGTAAGACCAGTCTCAGATACTTTTTGTTTTTACAACTCTAAGGGAAGTCTATCTAACTTAAGCCACTGTTCCTGGATATACAAGGTATAGATATATTCCTGAATACATAAGATAGAGATTCCCCAACTTTCGAACTTTGTATTTTATATAGTTTAAAGAAAATACATAAATAAATAGGTATCTAAAACTGCAAGAGCAAAATCACTAGCCAATATTTTGGGTGGTGAGTCTTGCTTCTACGTACCAACAAAGTGACTTAATCAAACAATTGAAGCAAAGATCAAGCAGACACAGGGGAAAAAACTGGCCATGAAACTTCACCCAGACATATTGAGATTCTCCCCAGGAGTGTGTGTTGCCAGATTTATTCTACCCCAGGCTAGGTCTTAGAAAACCTCTCAGGGTGAATACTTCCTTTCTATAGGGTGGCATTAAGGAGTCTTCCTCTCTTAAAAAGTTATTCAAAATCTCCTGAAAGAAAAAGCGTTGCCTAATTCCACCTATATTTTTTCCTTCCTTCTGTGGTAATAATGTTACTCAGATCCATTGCTCCTGAGGTTTTTTCTTAGACTATAGCCTGTTACCTGGGCTCATCCAGATGTTCTGGGGTATCTGGTACTTTAGACGAACCACCATATTTCTACTCTTCACTTGCCTTAAAAAATGAACACCTAAAGTTTTAAATTAGATCATACTTTGAAATATCATTTATCTACATTTTGAAGAGAATTTTGTTTCATGATGATTATTTTGGAAGTAACCTAAAAAAGATGAAAGTTTGGAACAATCTTTTATAAGAAAGAGAATGAAGTCCCAGGAAGCTTTCTCATTATCTTTACAGTGAAGTTACTTTTAAAATAAAAGCATGAAGGAAACTCTCAGTTGCTATTAACAATCTGAGTGCGTTTCTCCAACTTTTTTATTTTCCTGAGTGAACTCTCTTTGATTTAATCTTACACAAAAAAGAACAAAAGATGTAGTTTTCTTTTTTTTTTTTACCTCATTGATAACAGCAAAACAATGAAAATATGTGACTCGTAATAATTAAAGTACATCTGTGAATTAAACCATTTTTAAAGTTAAATTGTTAGAATCAATATTTGAAGTGAGTAAGCATATGTGTCATATTTGTGCTCTGATAGAGAAAAATACATAAGGTATATTTTCAGAGCACATGATATAAGGACTGGTGTTGACACACCATTTACTTAGAATAGATGGCTTCTATATATACCATCTGGACTTAGTTGGTGCCCTTTGTGTTTAAAAGTGCTTAGTTCATTGTGAATTTCTTGAGAAGGAAAGATGAGGGAGATGTATGTCAGTAGTAGAATTTGAGTCCTCTGAAGATTTAAAAAGTACAGCTTTTCCAGTGTCCTCTTTTTCCTTTTCTAAGGACAGACTTGAGAATTCTCAGCTGACTGATATGTAGCTCACACAGTTGTATAGTAGCCTCCTATTGCCTTGCTTAAAATGGATGCACACGTCAGAACAGGTACATCCTCTGCTTTCAAACCTACTGCAATGGCAATTTATTCATCTTGTCCATTCAACTGTTTGGGTTGAACTCAGCCCACCTAAGACGGTAGCAAATGGTGTGCTCCAGCCTCTGTTACTGTGATCAGATCCTGAAAAATACTTCTGTGTTGTCAGAAAATGTCTAGAGTGCATCTGCAATATGCCTGATGGTTTTAAAATGTACTCTACAGGGGCCAAATAAAAGCAAGTTACATTGGTCTCAAAAAAAGTAGCATTAACAATTTCTGTTTCCAGTTTTTCTCTCTCTTTTTTTTTAGTTTATATTCTATCTTCCAAAGAGTCTACTAGTTGGTACTCTTGGAATTTCACATATTTAAATCCTGACTTGAATTACTTTTCTTTACTGTGTTTCAGGTCTGGAGACACCATGTGAGCAACATTTGCCTTCAGTAAAGAGCAATAAAGAGCAATAAATGGTGTTGGGAAAGTGGCTAGCCATGTGCAGAAAGCAGAAACTGGACCCCTTCCTGACACCTTACACTAAAATTAACTCCAGATGGATTAAGGACTTAAACATAAGACCTAATATCATAAAATCCTTAGAAGAAAACCTAGGGAAAACCATTCAGGACATAGACATACGCAAGGACTTCATGACTAAAACACCAAAAGCATTGGCAACAAAAGCCAAAATAGGCAAATGGGATCTAATTAACCTCCAGAGCTTCTGCACAGCAAAAGAAACAATCATTAGAGTGAACCGGCAACCAACAGAATGGGAAAAAATTTTCTCAATCTACCCAGCTGACAAAGGACTTATATCCAAAATCTACAAAGAACTAAAATAGATTTAGAAGAAAAAACAAACAAACCCATTCAAAAGTGGGCAAAGGATATGAACAGACACTTTTCAAAAGAAGATATATATAAGGACAAGAAACATATGAAAAAATGCTCATCATCACTGGTCATTAGAGAAGTGCAAATCAAAACTACATTGAGATACCATCTCATGCCAGTTAGAATGGCGATCATCAAAAAATCTGTAGACAACAGATGCTGGAGAGGATGTGGAGAAATAGGAACACTTTTATACTATTGGTGGGAGTGTAAATTAGTTTAACCACTGTGGAAGACAGTGTGGTGATTCCTCAAGGACCTAGAAACAGAAATTCTATTTGATCCAGCAATCCCATTACTGGATATATAGCCAAAGGATTATAAATCGTTCTATTATAAGGACACATGCACATGTATGTTCATTGCAGCACTGTTTACAATAGCAAAGACCTGGAACCAACCCAAATACCCATCAATCATAGACTGGACAAGGAAAATGTGGCACATATACACCATGGAATACTATGCAGCCATAAAAAACAATGAGTTTGTGTCCTTTGTAGGGACATGGATGAACCTGGAAACCGTCATTCTCAGCAAACTGACACAAGAACAGAAAATCAAACACCACATGTTCTTACTCATAGGTGGGTGTTTAACAATGAGAACACATGGACACAGGGAGGGGAACATTACACACTGAGGTCTGTAGGGTGGGACTAGGGGAGGGACAGTGCAAGGTAGGGAGTTGGGAGGGATAACATGGGGAGAAATGCCAGATATAGGTGATGGGGATGAAGGCAGCAAACCACATTGCCATGTATGTACCTATGCAACAATCCTACATGTTCTTTACATGTATCCCAGAACCTAAAATGAAATAGTATATATATATACATATATATATATATATATATATATGTATATATATAATAGAGAGCAATCAGTTATTTAGATTAGAGAAAAGAGGTTTGGCAGGAAATATATCAGCAATGTGTTTAAAACAAAGGTGGTTAGATTCCAGTAATACCAGCCATAATTCAGAATAGCTTAAAACAAACTAATTTGTGAGGGCAACTTCAAATTATTTGGAAAAATCATTTTTAGGCAAAAGGTAACCAAAGGGAAACCTAATATCCATCTTCCAGTAGCTAATTAACATGGTTTCTGTGGGTAAGTCACAGGAACCAGGCTTATTTCTGAATAATGTCTTTTGTAGGTGTTTCATTACAATGTAACGGGATAATCCACATTAAGCTATTCAGGCACAGACAGATTCATGTTAGCAAGTGAGGGTGGTTCAGAGGTCCTTCCTAGTCGCAGGCGGGAAATGTATGGCCATTTCCTCCTGGTCAATGTGGTCAAAATAGGCAGGTAAATTTGATACACAAAATGTCTTCACTTATTTTATATGTGAAAGATACGTTTTATATAGTATTATGTAGCATTGGTTTTGTTTCCTACATCACAAAGACACAACAACTAATTTTATTTATTGAAAAGGTGATGCTGAGAAGGAAGAGTAAGTCAAGATTAATACTAAAGGGTGAGAAATAGAGACATGCTTTCAAATAACAGCCTTTTGGTAGAATAAAAGTTCAGCATACTAGAAAATACCCCATAGGCTGGGTATGGTGGCTTATGCCTGTAGTCCCAGCACTTTGGGAGGCTGAAGCAAGATGATCACTTGAGGCCAGGAGTTAGAGGCTGCAGTGAGCTATAATCACACTACTGTACTCCAGCCTGGGTGACAGAGTGAGACCCTCGTCTCTCAAAAAAAATTCCTGTAAAATAAAAAACACACATGCAGGCATGCATGCATACACACACACACACACACACACACACACACACACACACAGAGAGAGAAAGAGAAAGAGAGAGAGCAAGAACAGGGCTGATACTCAATTGGTACACATACACATATATGACCATACTTGTTGTCAAAATATTGCATACTTTTTATTAGTGGATACATAATTACCGTCTTAAGCATCTTGAGCATCCCTCAACCATGTCCCTTTAGGATTCCAAGGCTGTCCAGTAACTATAGGGTTAATGTCTGGCTAGCTAGGGCACCAATTCTGATGGGTTGGATTACGCCACCCTGAAGGTTGTTATTTATTTAGAAGATCACTCCTGATTTAACCAGAGAAATTAAAGAATGAGTTTTTACTCCCTAAAACCCTTTTCAGTTATCTGGAAGATCATCACACTCTTCTAAAGAACCATTAGAAATGGCTTTTGTAGGTGTACTTAAATGCAGATCCTTTCAGCAAATCATCTGGATGAATTAGGGAGGACCTTTATTTGATTATCATTCTGAGCACTATAGATGTTTGATGAATTATCTGAATAATTACCTCACAATTCCTCTCCCCTCTGGCTATGGAAACCCAGCTTAATTTATGAGTCTGTGACAGAAACACTAAACTGCTCAGTGTGGAACAGTCAAGTTCAATCTCTAACATCTCATTCATGGATGGACACTGATCTGCATAGTTAAGAATTCTTCCTGTCACAGGAATCATCTTTCTTCTCTCCTGTGCAAAGCTTCTGTGGATGCCGCTTGCACAGCACAAACTCGAATAACAGTTTGTAACATGCAAAAATACATTTGAAATAAGTGCACTTACTCTCGTGGTCTTAATTTTGTTGCCTGTTGCACACATCCATCCAGAATTGTCAGGGAGTGTCTTACATTCTTCTCCTTCTAAGCAAGGCTCCATCTCACACCACCATTTCCCAATCACTATGGAGGCTGTACAAAAACAGGAAACAACTGTGTTTTCAATTCATCCAAACAACCTGAATACTGAAGTTATGTCCCTCTGCAGATTTTCATGCTCTCAGAAGCATGCTAAGTCCTCTTCAATCTTCCATGACTAGATAAGAAAACTCTATTAAGAAAAATAAGATTTTAATTTACATGTCTTATAAAGCAAATATAATTATTTTGTCTGGTTTCATCAAGCAGCATCTTGTTGGAAATTGAGACTACCTTTTCAAAATTATGACAATAAGAGAAACCTAGCATAGCTGACTCCATCTTGCTTCTAACATCCAAGCTATCTTTGGTCCATTCCTGGACATAGGCCAAGCTAATTTTGGGAGGAATTAGTTCAAACTTAAAGCAAGGATAATAATAACCCTTCTCACAGGTAAACTTTTGTAAAACTAAAGAAAGGCAACAGTTAGGGCTATGAGGGGGCTGAATTCTGTTAAGATGCAGAAGTAGTTAAATGGTAATCAGCTATTGTTCTGGAGGCTATGAGATTTGTAACGTTTTCAGTTACTCCTGTAGATAACATCACTACTGTAGAACCTAAAATTGAGTGTTTGAGACGTTTTTCAGACTTCCCTATACTCAGAGCCAAGCACTCATGACACAGCCGGTCCTGTGGTCCCTATCTGGAGGATGACTTAGCACATGAGGACCGTTTGCCACACCTCTATGATTTCATCCCCAAACAATCAACATTCTCCATTCCCTAGCCCCCTGCTGGCCAAACTACCCTCGAAAAATCCTAACCTCCAAGACTTCAGGGAGACTGATTTGAGTGATAACTCCAGGTTTCCCATGTGACCAGCCTTGTGCTAATTAAACTCCTTCTTTACTGCCGTATCATGGTCTCAGTGAATTAGTGTTTGCCTGTGCAGTGGACAGGAAGATCTCACAGGCAATTAAAAAAATCCTTTTTTTATGATGACAGCATATGGAAGAGGAAGACTTATGAAGGAAATAAAAATATTTTACCTCAAACTACACTTCTTTGACATAGTGTGAGATGGCTGTTCAGAGAGCCAGCAAACAGCAGTAGCCCAGCAAAGTTTTCTTTCATGGGGGAGATTTGCATCTATAGAGAAAATCTGCACTGATACAACTAAGTTTCTCTGAAGACCCCATTGTCCAGTCTAGGAAAGAATAACTGAGAGTCTGATACTTTTAAAGGCCTAAAAGAAATATTTACCGTCTTTTTTTCTCTGAGGGCTGCTACCTGCGAGACCAACTTTGCTATCCAGGCCTCCCCTTCTCTCCCTCCCCTAACCTGTTTTGCCATATAACCTGATTTACCATCATAACCTGTTTTGGGCCATGCACTAGGTCCCCATTTTTTATGTAACTTCAAGATGGTATATAACCTTTTATACCCCATTAGGGGGTTGGTGTAATCACTGTGATTGTCTCTCATGTACACATTAACAAATTTGTATGTCTTTTATTAATCTGCTTTTTGTCCATTGATTTTTCATCAAAATTTCAGAGGATGAAGGAAAAGTATTTCTTTGCCCCCCTACACTTAATTTTTGGCTCTTGAGGAACTTTCGTGCTGTTAGTTTTTGCAGAGCATAGACCTTGCACTATTTCTATTCAGTGAAGGGGAAAAAATGCCTTAATACTCTTCAGAATGACTGAGGCATTCTTCCCAGAAAGGCCAATTTATCCACCCAGCATTAGGGCTTATCCCCTAGCCTAGGGCCTTGAAGAATTTCAAAGGCCTGGCAAAAGAAAAAATGAGTTGAGTGAAAGTACAAAAGAAAAGTTGCAAAAATAAAAGTCAAGAGTAACATTAGATGAAAATATTTCCTTATCATTTAAAGTATAGTTGATATGGGTTGTGGTTACCTTTTAGTATGTTTGATATGACGTGGGGGGAACTATCACAAGTTGAGCCTCTAATAAAACAGCCCTAATTTTCAGGGGGATGTCAAGAATGACCACAATAGGAAGCTGGCAATGAATTTAGTGTATGTATTAAATATTTACAGCACACATTTTCTGATAACAAAATTTTATAAAACCAGTAACTAGATTTACTCAATACAAATCAAGAAACTACATTTTCCTTAATGCCTTGATTGAAAAATGATTTTTGCACAAGCACCAGTTATTTCTGTAGCTCTTCCCTGTGTTAGCTCTTCTCAAATCCACCTGGGCTTTTCCCATTCAGAATCCTCAAAATGTCAGCCAGGTGTATGTTTCACGATGCTTTTCAGTTGGCTGTTTTTACTCTGGATCAGGACCCTCATTTTTTAGATACTCACTCCCTTCCATCCCCCATGTTCCACAGATGAGTCTCCATCATGATGTGTAAGTCTCAAAACAAAGAAGCCAAATGACATATGATAATGTCACAGAGGATTAACATTAAAATGGGTTGGAGTAAATCCTTCAGTGAAGCAGGAGCACATTAAAATTCTCTCTCTATCCAGTATTCATTAGAGGGATGAGTTTGCTGACTTAAAAGCAGAATGGTTTAAATATCCAGACATCTCTCTGCACTTAGGCATTCCTTCTATGCTTTTCTTACTTCAGTCTTCCCCTCCTTTGAATTCAGTGTTCCTCAATCTTTACTTTGAATAAAATTATGTAGTGAGGAAAGAAAAGAACTTTTATGTGAGGAATGTGAGCCTTTTCAAATTATTAGGCCCAGAGAAGTATTAAAATGCGATAGCAATCATACCCTGCTTCCCCTCTTTTGAGACACACATTCATCTAAAGAAATGGCTTGTGGTTGCCACAAACAGCTATGCATTAACCTAATGCCTCAGTGGACACCATATCCCACACCCTATAGCTTAACAATGTATAGCCAATCACTAATTAATGTTATTTTTGTAAACCAATGAGAATTCCTAATAAAACTTTGCCCCCATCCCCATTGTTTACTCTTTAAAACCTGCTTGTAACAATGGCCGGCCAGTGGAGCTCATATTCAAGGTTACTTAGGTTTCACTCTTCCGGGGAGCTGTCCTAATTTTGGCTCAAGTAAACTCTTCAAATTACATTTTGTGTTTCAAGATCTTTCTTTTAGGTTGACAGTAGAATTCTATATGCAAAGTCATGTCTACTCTATTATATTGTCAACTTAAGAAACTTCTCAAGGTTAATTTTGCCATATTTTATTCTTGCTTTATATGTGGACCAGACCAAAGTATGTCCAATGCAATTCCACTGGCTATGGCCAGCAGGCATAGGAGGTAAAATCTTGTTGACAGCTCTATTCACATGTAAGACAATGTAATGTTACGGGAAAAACATAAAGATATAACAGAAGACACAAATCCTTCACAGGGTATAGAATGATTGAGAGTTTAAAGTTTTCTTTTTTTTTTTCTTTTTGATAGCAGTGCTCTGTATCTGGGCATGGAGTAAAGGAAGATTCTTGTCATGTGTAAAAGTACTTATTTATGTGAATGAATAGATGACAATATTAAATAAGAGAAGTACATGTTACAGTAGGAAGAAAAACATACACTGCTGAAAGGGAACCAAAAAAAATTGTAAAACTTCTAGTTACATAAGATAGAAATTAAGATTTGCCAGTGTTTATTGAAAACCTATAATCTGAAGTTTCCTTTGGGCAAACACTTAGTCAGAAACAGTCCAGTCACATTTACTACCATTTCTGACGCTTATTCACTTAAAGCCCACCTAATATTTCAATATTTTTGCCCTGAATCTAAACCATCAAGAATGGAAAACCTTTTATCTTAGCATGAGGGGAAACCCACCTTTCCCAACAGTCCTTCAACTTAGCATTTTGTCACTCTTTTTTTACAGAGGCACGTGAATAATGCACATTTGCCAGTGGGGTCAGCTTTTCGCACCTTTTTTGCCTCCTTCTAAGCCCTGTTCCTCCTTCTCTTTCAGGCTGCTCTCTGCCTTCTCGAAGCTGATCTACTTTGTTGCAAGCTAACAAAGCAGTTTCCTTTTGTCTTAAGCATTAATGTCTCCTAAATGAAAATGTAGACATTAGAGAAAACAATACGTCTCCAAACCCATGCATCACCCATAATTCAAGGTTGTAAAAATCCACTGGCTCATAGGGGAAAAAGAAAAGGCTTTCTAAGAAAAAAAATGTCCTCAGACCTGTTATAATATCTAAAAATCCACATTAGAGTTGCCTCTTCAAAATAGAGTTTGATGATTTGGCTCTACCCTTTGGCTTACTAGAATTGAATTCATTCTTCCAGTTGTAGAGAAGTTTAAATCTGCAGATTTGCTAATTTGAGTCTATAAAAACTAAACATATTAAGAGGAAAAAAAGGCATACAAATTATGTGCACACATGTGCAAAAGAGTCATTCAAAATATAAAAATTCAAAGAAAGGTAAGGTGATTGATGTTTTTATGCCATCTTGAGTTTACAGAAAGAAAAGGAACTTGGAACAGGTTATGGAAGAAGGCGAAGAGAAATCTGGCTAGCAAAGGTGGTCCTGTTATGTAGATGAAAATTCTCAGGTAGCAGCCCTCAGAGAGAACAGCAGGGTGTCAGATTCTCAGTCAATCTTTTCTAAATACTGACAAGGTGGGGCTTCAGAGAAAAGCTGTTTGCATCTGTTGTCTACTTCATTTTTTTTTCCTCTTTACATTTTTTCCAGATGCAAATCCCCTCCACTAGAGACAGCTTTACAGGGATACTTCTGTCTAAAAGCCCTCTGAATAGCCTTCCCAAAATATGTCAAAGACGTGTATATGGGGGTAAAATATTTTAGTTTTCTTCACGACGTTGCCTTTCTTAAGATATTATTAGACCAATTTTGTTTTCAATTGACACATTACATGGCCATCTTCATACACATCCTTTTATATTACAAGTCAAGCTGTGAAAGGAACATAAAATCTCAGGACCACAAATTCACTATGCTAAAAGAAAAAGTTAAGCTTGCAAACTGAGTCACACACACACACACACACACACACAGCCTTCCTTTTTCTAAACAGCTGCAAGATAGAAGGCCACACATCTCTCTGAGTGGTCTCTCTTACTCTGACAATGTAAATTAACAGTTATCTTCACGGACAAAGACAAGAGTAGAAATTATCCCTCTGCTCACCCCAAGACAAATGCATATTAGACTTCTTCCTCTACCGTATGTTTACTTTATCTCATGTAAAATGCAGATTTACTTAACGCACAAGACAAACCCATAGTTGACTGTGCCTCTTTCTGTTCCTTTCACATGCAACATGTAGATTTAGTGAGCACTCATCAAAGCCTCTGATATGGTTTGGCTATGTCCCCACTCAAATCTCATCATGAATTGTAGCTCCCATAATTCCCATGTGTTATGGGAGGGACCCAGTGGGAGATAACTGAATCATGGAGGCAGTTTCCCCCATACTGTTCTCATGGAAGTGAATAAGTCTAATGAAATCTCATTGTTTTTATAAGGGGTTTCCCCTTTCGCTCGATTCTTTCTCTCTTCTCTAGCACCATATAAGATGTGCTTTTCACCTTTAGCCATGTGGCCTCTCTAGTCACATGGAACTGTGAGTCCATTAAACCTCTTTTTCTTTATAAATTACCCAGTCTTATGTAGGTCTTTAACAGCAGCATGAAGACGAACTAACTAAGATAGCCTCATAAGGATGTGACCGCTCACCTTAGTACATACCTTCCCTCTTTTTACGTTGTTCTACTTACCATCCTGCCCACTTTTCCCCTTTAAATACTGAAGCCCTCAATACCCTCTTTGGAAAAAGTGCAGGCCACAGATCCTATGGTGACTGGTATTGTTTTTTCCCAGGTGTGTCTTCAACATTGGCAAAATAAACCTCTAAACTGATTAAGACCTGTCTCAGACATGTTTTTAAAAATTTTTTTGGTTTACAAAGCTACATTCTCTAATCATAATTTTCTCATAAACTAATTTTTTCCATAATATCTTTTTAAAAATGTATAAGGAAAGAATTTCAAAACTGCCTCCTCTTCACCCAATCTGAAAGTTATCTAAAAATCTTCAGGTTATTGGAACAGAATTGATCCACTAGATTTAATAAAATGATCTAATATCAATGCTAGTTAACTGTTCTTACAATTTTGTCTTCTGGAAATACTTATGATAAGTGATAGAAACCCAAATATGCATCCAACCTCCAACTACTTCTTTGTCATATTTTGAGGTGGCTACTCAGAGGGGCTGTAGACACAAAAATAACTCTGACATGCTGTCTTTTGTGGGGAAGATTTGTATCTATACAAGAAATCTACATTACTGAAGTAAACAGTGGATACAAATAGGCTTTCTCTGAGCAACACCCGCCCCCAAACAAAAAAGGTTCAGAATTTGACACTTTTAAAGTCTGACAGAGAAACTATTACCGCAGGCTACCATTTACTCTTTCTGAGGGTGCTCTAGAATACCGGAGGGGCTTTTATCCGCATAAGAAGACAGCCTTTATTTGGCAGGTTTTGCCCCGTTATTCTCCCATAATCAGTGAGGCCACCTCCCACTCCTCCTCCTGAGAAGGCCCAGCCCTTGTTCTTCCTGTAACCTTAGGGTGGTATAAAAACTTTAGTCATCCAGCTCTTTGGGGGTCTTACTTTGTGAGACTCCCATGTCTATGTACACGTTAATAAATTTGCATAACTCCTCCTCTGTGGATCTATTGTCCAATCATTTCAACAAACAGATTTGACCCTTCAGAGAGAAGAATATTCTCCTCACCCTTGCACAAGAAAAATATAAAGATAAATAATTCTTAAATATTTTGAATTAAGATAGTCAATGGAATAATAAAAAGGATAATTAACATTTATTGAGTGCTCCTATGTGTTTCTCTGTTAGGTATGTTAAATTTATTACCTCGGTCTTTGCAGTAACTCTGTTAAAGTAGGTAGTCAGGTTGGCATGAGCAGGGCAGGAGAGGGTCCCCTACCAGGAATGCCTGGCAACCATCGGTTGATGATCAGGTGGTCGTTAAACTGTCTCTCTAAAACAGTAATTGGTCACAGCCAGTACCAGGGAAAGGCAGTCTCCCAACAGACAGAAAACACCTGAAGCTGGTGATCAGCAGCTTCCCCGTAAGATATCACGAGCTTGGTTAGCGGGCTCAAACACGTGCACGAAGAAGCCAAATGGTGGAGTTTAATGGATCTTCCTCTAGGAACATTCAACTGGTCAAGGAAAAATGCCTCATATGAGTATGTGAACAACTTCCCAAATGCTGGCTGGTCACTACACATGTAGACAACTCAACCCAATGGAATAATCAGGGGAGTTGGGACACAACGCTGCAGAAGTAAGCCAACATATAAACCTCAAATCAAAGGTCAAGCTGTGCACTTGGGTCTCACAAGTCACCTGTTCGTCTTTCAAGTGTACTCTACTTGCTTTTGTTCCTGCTCTAAACTTTTAAATAAACTTTCACTCCTGCTCTGAAACCTGCCTTGGTCTCTCCCTCTGGCTTACATAGTTCTATGGAATTCTTTATTTTGAAGAGGCAGAATCTGAGGTTGCTGTAGACCCATATAGATTTGCTTCTGCTAACAACCCTATAAAGTAGGTATTATTATTAACCCATTTTAAAACTGATGAAACTAAAGCCCAGAGAGATTAAGTAACTTTCTGAAACTTACACAGATAGCGCAGGATTTAACACTAAAACCCAGGCTTGCTTCACTACAAATCCATATTTTTTTTTTAATAATTATAGTGCTAGCTCAGTGCTTTCTAGTTTTGTATTCAGCAGTCATAGAATTAAAAAAAAAAATGATTGACTCCTGAGTCCGTGAATTTTCTATGTTGTATCACTATCAAGAATACATTTCATATCAAACACAAATACTTGCAGAAAATAAAAACATTTAGTTTCTTGTAAAATTAAGTTAGCTTTAAAAAAATTAAGGCAAGAGCCAATTTATCACACTTTTTTTTTATCTGAGCTACACATTACTTGATTTCACTAGTTATAGCATTTTAATAGAAATTCCCACAAGTGAACAATTTTCAAAGCCATGAGAAACTTTTGAGGTTGATGCATAACTACTGCAAGCACTTTTTATCCCTGAGAACTGAGTTAATTAAATATCAGCCACTAAAATCAACTTCTCTTATCTGTAGTGAATATGAAAGAAGATCTTTAAGGTCCCTTTTAACCCTGGGGTTCTAGGATTCGCTCTGTGAATTTGCCATGCTCAGGAAAGTATCTGATCTTCGACTCTTTCGAGAATGTTCATCTTTCTTTTAGAGATTCTTAAAATCACTAAAGCTTCTTTAATCACGAGTCTCGATTTCTCCCTTATACTAGGTCACATTGCTGTACAGCAAAAGAGAGGCTATAAAAGGAGAATCAATCCTTTATTTCATTACAAATCCTAAATAGAGCAGAAATCTCTTTTTAATTATGGCTGTTGTTCACTCATGAGGCATTTTGCCATGGAAGTATAGCAAGATACTAATAAGCCATGGGCTTAATGAAAACAGTAAATAAACATCATATTGACTAAGAACTGCAGACTCTTTCTATTGTTTCAGTAGACAATGAAATTCAGCAAATGTTTATCAAAACGTTACCTGCTTTACTGAGAGTGATAACATGAAGAACATGACATAATCCTGTCCTCAAAGGTGACAGTTTAGCTCAGAGTTTCTCAAGATAGGTTACTGGCATTTTGTCATAATTACAGGAAAGAAGTATAAATGAGCAAAGTGCTCCTCCCCTAGTAAATATGTTGTTGTGTTAAAAGAGCAAGCTCAGGTTGGGAAATAAAAGAGAAAAAACGGCTGTAGTGTAGATGTTTGTCCTCTCCAGAGTTCATGTAGAAGTTTGATCCCCAGTGTTAGAAATGAGGCCTAATGGGAGGCATTTGAGTTATGTTGCTGGTGGATCCCTCATGAATAGATCAATTCCCCTACAGAGGAGGGTAAATGAATTCTCATCCTCTTAATTCCAAGAGAGCTGGTTGTTAAAGGAGCCTGGCACCTCTCCTCTCTCCCTTGCTTCCTCTCTGCCATGTGGTCTCTGCGCACTCAGCTCCGCTTCACGTTCTGCCATGAGTGGCAGCAACCTGAGGCTTTCACCAGATGCTCAGTCTTCCAGCCAGTAGAACCATGAGCCAAATAAACATTTTTTATTTATAAATTACCTAGCCTGAAGTATTCTTTTATAGTAACACAGGTAGACTAAGACAAAGGCTTAATAAGACTATGGAAGTTCTTGAAAGCTAGCAGCTTGGGCTATTTTTTTTTTTTAAGAGAATGATGAATTCAGATTCCATGAGCAAAGAGAAGACATGATTAAAGGGGTGGTTGGGGAAGATGCATTGGTGTGGTGTGTAAGATGGATGAAGAAACAGCAGAAATGCTCGTTAAGTGTCACTAAATTCAGAGAGAAGGGATAAACTCTTGATTTTAGATGCTTGTGCTAGAATTGTGAAGAAGGGCAGGGCTGAAGGCAATGTTAGGAATAATAGAGGAACATTTTAGCCAGCAGCTCAATCATCTTAGCTGTAACTCCAATCACATTGGAGTCATCTGCTTGCCTACTTTTACTAGGCAGTGAACTCCTTAATGGCAGAATAATGCTATGCTAATTTTTGAATGGCATGGGGTAGCTCAAGACTGATTTCCAACTTATGAATGAATGAAGAAAATGAAACAAAAAGAAAAAAAAATAGTGCCTAGATCAAAGGGTTGTGAGGATTACATCAGAAAGTGCATTCAAAGCACTTTGCAGAGTACTAGGCATTCAGTAAATGTTCAGTAAGTATTAGCTATCATTATCTTCATTGGCATCATCAATTTTATTACTCTGAATAATAAAATCATGCCAAACCAAAAAGGCAATTCTTCACTAAGTTAAACATTATTCTTCAATATGCCAAACTCTCAGCTTGCTTCTATGACTTATGAGAGTTTGAGCATAAATTAAATGGTTGAACATATGATTGAATTCATGTTCCCAGAAGTAGGTTATAAGTACATCAATCAAGACAAATTTCCAGCCTTATTTTTGTGCAACTTGTCATGCAATTTAAGCAATGGGTAGAACTCCACTGGAGGGATGGGACAGCTCTCCGGCTTCCCTTTTTGCACAGGTTGTGGGAACAGCTGTTACAATTCTTTTCTTCAAAAGACCTGCAGTGACTCCATGTGTGTTATTGTTTTTATCAAAGTGAACAGGAAATTAAAGGCATTGGATAACCTTCCCTGCAGTTATTTCAAAGTTCTGCTTTTCTATAAGCACACATTTAAGGATAGGATCCAATTTGGAGACATTATGTATTGGTTAAGACTCTAAGCTCTTGGGTATGTGATAGAGGAACATGGGTTTGAACTTTAGTTTCATCACTTTCTAGTAGTATGCCTTTGGAAAATTGCTTAGTTCAAGATTAAGTTTTCTCAGTAGTAGACGAAGTCAAAAGTCACAACTGGTTATTGTGAATTTTAGATAAGGCAGTTACCATAATGCCTAATAAACTTTATACTCAGCATGTGACAGTTATTATTTATCCATGTGTCCATTATCCAGCTCCGTATGCATCCATCCTATTACCTTTATACAGGGTTAATATCTTATCTTTAATTCAAGATTATACTAATTCTGGAATGCATATGCTCATTTTTTACAGGTCAAATTGTATTTCTTTAGAGGATCCACAATATATTTCAAAGATGTACATGAGTTAAGAGCTGATGATAAGATTGATTAGGATTGCATTCCCTCTACTAGAAATACTATTCTAGTGCTTTTTGAACAGACAATCTTATATTGGTGAGGGTAGAAAGGAGGGTATGGATTGTGAAATGAGCAGGATTAAAATTCACAAGTTAAATATAGTATAATTTCCTTCAGTCAGTGGTAGATTTTTTTTTAAAGGTATTTGAGACAAAGGTTATTTTTTATTCATTTGAAAGCTAGTCATTTACCACAGTGCTGGACATAACATAAAGACACACAGTTCCCACTCTAAAGCAGCATATAGTCCCTTGTTGGAACTCTACACTGCATATAAAGACCAGACAATATATATTGACAAGTTGTGATGCATAAAAAGATACAGCATGCTATCAGCAAAAATCACACTCAGAGATTCTCAGAGTGTGGTCATAAGAAGACTCCTCATTGATGAAGCAATGTAACTGTTAAATAATTAACAAAATTGTTTTTGTATTAAAACAAGTAAGCATATATATTATGATATAAAAGGCTAATTTGATGTGAATTTTAAAATAAAACACAAAACAGAAATCTTTTGCTTGTGATGGGCTACTTTAAACTGTCTTATTGGAACACAGGGGTATAGCCCTATTTTGAAAAAAAGCTGTTTGCTCTGGTGACGAGGAATTTTCAGAGACCTTTTGCAACTCAAGGGAGCTCTCCTAATTCCTGCCACTAATAATACTTTGTCTTAGGCTGAATACCAGTACTGGAGTCCCTGGCTTATTCTGCAGTTTCAATTTGTGATAACTTTATCCTTGATTCTATTTTTTATCAAACCGTGAAGTTGGTCTTGCTTTCACTAAATAGATGGTTTTATTTTAGAATTAAATTCAGCTTTATGTGACTTTGCATTTTGTGTAGGAAAATAATTTTTAATTAATGGTTAGAAAGGAACACAAGAGATCATGCTTATTAAATACATTTCTCACTGTATATCCCTTGTATCTTAAAATTTAACATTCTACCTTCAAATTATTTAAGAGTGACCCTAAAGTTTATACTAGATAGTAACTTGCAATTTTGTTCAAGAACAAATGTTTTAAATATTTCTTATTTTACAAACTTGAGAAACCTTTGTTTTTTTTCTCTAATTCTGAAAGTAATACATACTCTTTTCTAACATTTAAAGCATACAGATCATTATCTAAAAGAAAATAATTATTACTTAATGATTCCATTTGGCAGAGGCATACTCTTACATTTTGGTATTTTTCTTATAACTTTAGAAATGGCTCCTTGAAGGAACATGTTTGTATACAAACATTTCCCCAATTTTAAAAAGTACTTTATGAAAGTACTGTTAGACTCTATAATATAGTTTTTGCTAGAATTGCTACAAATGTACCACAATCAAATAATGTCAGTTAAGTACCCTTTCCTCTTTTCATATGTAAAGCAATCATTTTTATACTTATTGAGGTATTAAAATACCACTTTTGGTTGATTCCACTATGCATTTAATCCCAAATAATAAATTATGCTCAGAAAATTCCTGGCATCGAGTTCATTTGCAAAACTAGTGCTCACAATTTTGGCAGTAATGGGAAAGTTGTACACTGATTGTAAGGTCTTTCACTTTAATCTTACTCCTGCTAGAGAAGATTGATATAAACAAAATTTAAATAGAAAACATATTTTAGATGCCAGCATTGACAAAGACTTTGTCAGACTAATGAAAAGGTATCAATTTTCTCTACTTTATTCAATGAATTGTGAGTCATTTTCTAAATGGATTAGATTAAAGGGAAGTTCAAACTCCCAGGGATATGTTCTTAGCATTGATGGAGACTTTAGACAAGGGAGAAATAACAGAGCATGCAACACCTCTTAGGCCACACTTCAGATCTATACAAATTGATACCAACTAGGATTATAAATGTCTCTAACCCTGAACTCACCTATTGCCTTAGAAGCCAAATCCTAGGGAATTGAACGAGACACATTGTTTCTCTTATTTTATCAGGGTGTCATAGGTGGCTGAGTGAATCACAACTGAGAAAACTGGAAAACGTAGGAGGACCGAGGTCTGAATGAAAAGCCTGTGGCTCTCAGCACTTTATAGGATTGGCTCACAGACACTTGAGAATGTGTTAATACAGGTGTTTGATTAAAAAAATAAAATAAAAGAGAATAACATGATATAATACCATGGTGTCGTTGCAGTCTCTAGGGAAGACTGATGGCTTCAGGTTTGCTATAATTAAATTCAAAAAATGTAACTTTACTCTGAAGATCAAATATGGAAACCTTGATCATAGAGCACTCTTGAAATGAATTTGATGTGTGTGAATATATGAAATGGCAAAATAATTTGATAGTTGATTATTTTAGTCATTTGACAAGAACTTCCCAATATCTCCAGAATATGCCTTTGACATTGACCTCCTAAAAAGTGGACAATAACAATCAACTGCTTAATTTTGTTTTCCTATACAATACTGCACAACTAGTGTAGTTATTTTTGTGGAATTATCTGGACAATTTTGTGGAGTTGTTTGGAGGAGTTTAGCTTTACTTATCAGAAAAATATTTATAGACCATCTGCTCTATGCTCAGCACTACTTAAAATAGACAGTCTGAACTACATAAAAGCATAACAGAGTTTTCACCTATGAGTTTTAAAGCAGATGAGAAAATGAAGGATGATATAAGGTTCTTATTTTTAAATATGTAATTTCACTAATATCAAACCTACTAAACCAGAATGAATCTGCCAACTGCCAGCATAGATGGGAAAGAAATTCACCCTATACTGACCCTTCAAAATTCATTTTGTTCATGTCAGTGATGCATTAAGAAAGCTAAAAAAATAATCAAAAGAGAACAGGAATATACATGTGGTGATGTTTCAGATGGATCTGCTTGCAAAAAGTTCAGCGTCTTAGTTCTACTGCCTTGAGCCACATATCCCCTACACTTCTGACAGTATTTATGGCTATACATTTAGCTGAATTGAAAGTGGAGTGTAACACATCCCCAAAATTCAACAGTAAAACCTAGAAACATAGAAAAGTACTTCCCAATCTGAGAGCTCAGGATCCTGAGAGGTGGGGAGGCTTGTGGTGGTTTAAAAACTTACTTTTCTAGCAATAGTGGTTTAGTAATGCTGATTCATTTTGATTTTATTTTCTAAATGTACTGCCTCTTCATGTCAGGTGATAGCAGTTTTCTATTTTCTGATTGTAAGAAAAACTACCAATGCTTCCTCTCCTTCACCCACCTCTGTGCACTGACTTTGCCTCTCCTTCCATTAAGTGAAATCTATTTTCCTATGCCTTCTATCTGGGTTTGGTTATATGATTTTTTTTTTTTCATCCATTAAAAGGTAGCAAGCAAGACACAAGAAGAGATTTGAGGTGCTTGTACTTGGGGCTTGTTGCTCTTTGGAACCCTGTTGTGGCCATGATGAAAAGTCATGTGGAGCACAGAGTAGCTATTCCAGCTGAGGCCGTCCTGGCATCATCAGCTTGCCAATCCATCAGATGTGTGACACAGGTCATCCTGACTCCAGCTCCAAAGGAGCCAGCCAGCCTAGACCAGAAGAAAACACCCAGACAACACATAGAATTGTGAGAAACGGTAGATTTTTCTTCTTTAAGTCATTCACTGTGTGGAGATTTGTTATACAACAAAAGGCAATGGGAAAGTAGTCAGAAAATATCCTTTTAAAATGAATACATTTCAGTAAATTTAAAGAAAAGCATCAAGCAAGTAATGATAAAGACAATGTACTGGTATAGCAAGACATAGGAAGATGATATGAGATGGATAGAAGTTTGGGAAAAAATGACATAAAATGTTGGGTATTCTGCACCTAAATCCAAAACAACAAACCCCAATCTATAAATACATTTTCCCCTTGGACTTACTGGGAAGCAAGAGTCTATGCAAAGAAAACCTAGGCCTTTGAAAAGGAAAATAAAAATAATCTTATACATAATACACTTAAATAGCAAAACACTAGGAAGATGAAAATAATCTAGTATCTGAGTAATTATTGAGTGTTAGTATTTATATTTTGGGGGATATTTTATTGTAATCAAATTCAGATACTATATTTATGCGTTTTTGCTTCCAAAAGCACTGATGTAAGAATCAAGCAATTGATGACAAAGCATTTTTTCATGGCTTCTTGATCATTGGCTACTCATTTTCCTGATTGAGGGAGATGTTCTGTTCTCCAGTCATATTGATCCTAAGAAATTACAAAACACTCATTTAACATAAAGGTCAACAATAGGCAGCTTATGTGCTTAAATTGATGTGTGGATTCTTTTTTCTCCCTACACAGTACTTTTAATAATTGAAATTAATTACCAATATCCAAATTAGAAGATTTTACATTGAAGTTCAAATGTTAGGTTTCTGGGCAACATAGAAAGAGTAGCAACAATGGGGATTCATGTGTATAAAAAGAACAGAGCAGTCTTTTCTCCTTTGGGTAGGGTTCATGTTCTCCAGTTTGGCATATAGTCCCTGCCACTGCCTATCATCCCTGGCATTCACTCATCCCATAGACATACACACACTTCTTTCAAGTGCATTTTTTTTTTTTTTTTTTGGAGACAGAGTCTCGCTCTTGTCACCCAGGCTGGAGTGCAATGACACAATCTTAGCTCACTGCAACCTCCGCCTCCTGGGTTCAAGTGATTCTCCTGTCTCAGCCTCCTAAGTAGCTGGGATCACAGGTGTGTACCACCACAGTTGGCCAATTTTTGTATTTTTAGTAGAGATGGGGTTTCACCATAGTGGCCAGGTTGGTCTCGAACTCCTGACCTCACATGATCCCCCTGCCTTGGTCTCCCAAACTGCTGGGATTACAGGCATGAACCCCAGCATCCAGCAGCCTTTTTGTTTGTTTGTTTGTTTGGTTTGGTTGTTTTTTGAGATGGAATTTCACTATGTCACCCAGGCTGGAGTGCAGTGGTGCAATCTCAGCTCACTGCAACCTCAACCTCTTGAATTCAAGAGATTGTCCTGCCTCAGCCTCCAGAGTAACTGGGACTACAGGCACACCACCATGCCTGGCTAATTTTTGTATTTTTAGTAGTGACAGGGTTTCGCCATGTTGGCCAGGCTGTTCTCGAACTCCTGATCTCAAATGATCTGCCCACCTAGGCCTCCCAAAGTGCTGGGATTATAGGCGTGAGCCTCTGTGCCCGGCCTCAAGTGCCTTTTACGTCCCCAGATCCTGATTTAGTTGCTACCTCTGAAGCACCGGTCCAATTGACTAGAAAAAGACCTGGAAGCCTTTCTTTTTCTGCTTCAGCAAGTCTGAATGGCATCTACTTCCATGAAACTTTCCCTATCATTTCTCTGCACACTTACACGTGTTGCTAACACCACTGGAACTGCTCTCCTTTCACTGGCCCACCTAGTAGAGACTTTTGACTTCTTACATTCTCAATCCAAATGCGTGTTCTCATTGAGAATTTGTAGTGAGGAAATAATTCATTTCAGCTCTCACCAAGTTAGATGGAAAGACCTTGGTAGATGTTACACAAAATGAACCTATTATGTTCACTCCACAGGTAAAATCTCAAGATCTTTTAGAAAAATCTATAAATAACTGAAAAGTTTTTGATATTTCTAGTTGGCTTATTCAGAGAAAGAAAGCTATCAGGAATTGTGGCTCACACCTGGAATCCTAGCACTTCGGGAAGCTGAGGTGGGAGGACTGCTTGAAGCCAGGAGTTGGTGACTACCCTGGGCAACAAGCGAGACCCCGTCTATGAAAAATAAAAAATTACCTGGGCTTGGTGGTGTGCTCCTGTAGTTGCTACTCAGGAGGAGGATCATTTGAGCCTAGGAGTTCGAGGCTGCAGTGAGTCATGAGTCATGATCATGCCATTGCACTCCAGCCTAGGTGACAGAGTGAGACCCTGTCTCCAAAAAAAAAAAAAAAAAAAAAAAAGACAGAAAAGCCCAGACTCACTTCTCTGTGCCATAACATAAGCCAAGAAATTTCACTATTTCCAAACTGTCTACAGGTTTTTTCCTTCCCTATCTCTTATGAGTTTTGTGTCATTGTTACTTCACTTAGTCTACCACTGACTCTCTCAAATATAAGAAAATCATTTGCATGAGAAATAACTGAACTGCATGCCAAATAACTAAATGTCTCTAAGGTATTTTTTGATACTGTATAAATTTCTTGATCAATTCCACACGTAACCAGACTTGTCTTCCTTCTTTTAGGCTTCTATTGTATTGTGCTCCTATTTCCTCATGCATTTTAAGTGTTTTTTCATCTATTTCTCCACTAAGCTGTACACTTCTTGAGGCCAGTGATGATACATTTCCAGTTATGTGTTTCATGCACCAAGCAGAGTGCCTGGCACATAGAAATTGTGACCAGCACTGTAAATTGGCTACAGAAAAGCCATTCCCAACCCCTTCTCCCTTGATACCTCCCACTCCAGCAGTGGAACTTAAAAATAATTGCTTTACTAGCTTTCCTGGTAGCTGAGGTTGGGCATATGATATGATTCTGCTCCATGAGAAAAAGCAAAGGTCTGCTGGGGAGGTCACTCTGGGAGAGTCTTGATTTCCTGTTGAAAAGACAAAGTCACTGCTGGCCTGGTCCTTAAGTTACCTACTTACAGTCTCAAATGCGTATATGACAGCTGCAGCTACTATAGCCATCATAAAAGACAGTTCAGGAAAATTGCTGCAATGCTAGCACTTATGTCAACAACCAATACCTCTATACTTTCTGCTGTACAAGAAAAATCAATTCTTATTGTCTAAGCTGCTTTAGATGGGCATTCTGCTACTTGCCACATAACACAATCCTATGTTACACTGAAGATGCTCAATAAATATCTGTGGAATAACTAAATGATTGAATGAATCCAGGTGTTCAACTGCACTAAAGCCAGATTATTGCTATTTTCTAGCCATTTAGTACTGAATATTAACAATTACTGAAGAATGAGATTTTGCATTAATATTAAAAAATTCAGTTGACTAATAGATAATCCTGAGAGTGGATTTTTGTCTTTATTACGTGTCTCTCCACTTTGCATGCACAATCACACTGTCCCTCACAACATGCCAGATGCAGAAGTTACAGAACTGGCACAGATCTATATAAATTAGGCATTTTCCTAGCAAACTCCCGTGTCAGTGGTAATGTTGGGTTTTCTTAATTATAATCCAGATCTGTTCACAATGGAGTAATACTGACTGTTATGGCCTAGAGAAGCCAAATTCAATTTTACTCAATTATTAAGATTCATTTGGATATTTCTGACATGATTTCTGCAAGAAGATGAGAGCATGTAGAAATTGCTTTCATAGTGAAGTATTTTTTGAGACTTGCTGTAGCACAAGAAAGAAATTGGGAGAAGACTGAACATCAGCCATCAATAGAAAAAGAAAAAAATAGCAACTAAAGAAAAGGTTTCTAATATTTATTTATTGTTCTTTTAAAATCATTTTCTGTACTACCTGTGGCAGGCTGAAATCTATCTGTACCTGAGTCTTAGCCACAGGGACAGGGTCTGAAAATCTTTGTGAATATGATTTGTGGAGAAGACAGGTCTAAAGAAAATTTTTTTTTCTCGTGCTCTGAATTTTCAAGTTGGCTGTAGCCCAAGTGCCAAGCTCAAAAACCATTTTCATTTTACTTTCTGAGATGACAACTTTTCCCAAAGAAAAATACAATCATGAGTGCAACATTCTGAGTACAGGCAACCTGTTTTGTATTTTAGGATTTTGTTAGTCATACGATCCCCTTTCTGCAAGAAGGAATACGCCAGAATTATTTACTTTCAATTCATCTCATTATGAAACTCTTCTTGAATAACATTCACTCTAAATTCAGAAAAGTAATATATAAATTCATGTTATAAACTAAATGTTTGCATCCCTCCAAAATCATATGTTGAAATCCTAACCTGCAACATGATGATGTTAGGAGGTAGTGTGTTTGGGTGGTAATTTGGTCATCAAAGCCCTCATGGATAGAATTAGTGCCCATATAAAAGAGTCCCCAAGAAACCTCACTCTGCTTTCTGCTATTTGAGGATACAATTAGAAGCCAACAGTATACAACCCGGAAGGGGGTTCATAACCTTACCAGAACCTGGCCATGCTGGCAATCTGGTCTCAGAATTCCAGCCTGCAGAACTGTCAGAAATATGTTTCGGTTGTTTATAAGCCATCAAGTCTATACTACTTGATTACAGCAGCCTGGACTAGCTAAGGTAGCCTATAGCACATATATATGAATTTATTTATGAAATGCATCATACTAGGCAGGGTAGCTGATACAAAACTATGAGGTAATCATTAGCAATTATCTTTGTCCATTTGGGCTATTATAACAAAATAATATAAGCTGGGTATCTTATATAGGACAGAAATTTATTTTTCACAATTCTGGAGGCTGGGAAGTCCAAGATCAAGGCAATGACCAATTCTATGTCTTATGAAGTTCTGCTTCCTTGTTAATAGATGCTGTCTTCTCACTGTATCCTTATATGGCAGAAAGAGACAAGGTAGCTCACTGGGGTCACTTTTATAGGGACACTAATTTAATTTATGAAGGTTCCACATTGGTGATTAGGTTTTAACAAATTGAGGGTGGGGGAAACATACACATTCAGACCACAGTAGCAACATTCAAATTAGGCTTTTATATATTGTATTTTAAACCAACAAGCTCAACCACCTTGATATACATAAACTCATGTATCAACTCATTCTATTTGGGAATGGAGGAAGGATCACTGATACTTAAAATTAAATTTAATCTTATGATCCAAGAGGCAAGCTTTATAGACAAATAAAAATTAATCTGAAACTAGTGTTGTACTCATCTGACATTTTGTTCTCCCCAGCAGTAATGCCAATTTTTCCCCTTTGATAGTGGTACTTGGGTTTACCTTTGGGGAAACAACCTTCATTCACTCTCTCAATCCATGTGGTCATGGGACCTTGTCTCAACCCCTCTTCATATTTCTTCCCTCTTATTTTAGTGATTGGTTCAAATGTGAATGAAACCAGTCAATGAGTTGGTTTGGGGACTCTGATCCCCTGAATGCCTGGTACAAAGTAAGTGCTCAATAAACTTGTTGCTTTTATTATTATTATACAAGTAATCATCAGTAATTAGTAATCAGTAACCATCCATTGCCCTCATCCAGATGCAATCCAGTATAGCTCAATTAAACATAAATATGTTATATTCCTAAATATGTTGAGGCTGAGGACAAATTTAATAAATTTCAGTGCATGCCCTTAAAAAACTATTAGCTTAATAAAAGACACAATTTAATTGCAATCAAAGTAGTCAGGGCAATGACAAAATAAATAATACTTCGAAATCATAAACATTTAGGGAGAATTGAATATGCTAAATAAATTGTGGTATTGTGCTAAATTAATTGTATTTATTCTATAATTTAATCATAATAATCTATGATATGGGTACTACTATTACCCCATTTTGGAGAGGAGGAAACCAATCAAAAGGAGGATACTTAACATGCCCATGCTCACACAGCTAGTAAGATGCAGGATCGAATCCAGAGCTGAAAGGAAGTTGAAAAAGGGATGTCTGCAATGAGTGCTAAATGATCAGTAAGAATTTGCAAACGCAGTAAATTAGAGAAGGGTAAGCTCAGTGGAAGTAATGCTTGTGCATGACCCAGAGGTATGAGTTAGAATGTTGTATTCTGGCAACTATTAGTTCAGCATATCTGGAGCAAAAGAGAGAGAGAGAGAGAGAGAGAGAGAGAGTGTGTTTATCAGCAAATGGGGACAGATAAGCTTGGGTATATTTTAGAAACTATGCTGCTTAAATTTGATGACAGTCCACAGTCTTAATTAACTAGGCTTTATGCAAATGCACTTGCTGTAACAAATCAAAGATACCATGATGATAATAGAAATGATCACTTTTGATCCAGAGCAAGTTCTATCTCATCTCAGCAATACTGTTTCTCTGTCAGATGAATGTCTCCTCCTGGGCCATAGTTCTGCTTTTGCAAAGTACAATTTCATAGATGTAACTGGAAATGAATTAGTTCATCTGACTGGATTAAGTGTCTGTCTTCATCAAATATTTCCTTCAGTCCAGATCTCTATCAGATGCTGCCCAGAGGAGGCTTAGTCAGCATCTGTATCACTCGTCTTTTACAGACCACTTGAGTGCACATTTACACAGCTTTCCCTGCACCAGATCACAAAACAAACTGAGGAGTCTTGGTTTATATACAAGGAGCCAGGATGAAAGATACCACATAAGGCCACGACCAAAACAAAGAGCTCCACCTGAGTTTTAAAACAAAGGGTGTTACTTTTAGGAATTGATTATTTTCAATGAATTTATATAAAAAGGAATTTACTTTAATGACTTTATATAAAAAGGAAACATTATTATCTTACTCTAAGTTGAAAACCATATTACATGCTCCAAGGTCAGTATAAAAATAAATACAAATGATTTTTGCACTGTTTGTAAAAATAAATACAACAAAAAGGTTAGTGATTGTAGTTAGACACTATTGCCATCCTAAGGTGAAATCCTCAGTTTCTTTTAAAAAGTTGGAGATGAACAAATTTTAGAGAGGTATTAATGACATGATAATACTAAACTGAGATTTTCTCCTTCAATGTAGAAAAGGATAGAAGGAAATGGAAAAAGGAATGATTGGCCAGGTGCAGTGGTTCACGTCTATGATCCCAGCACTTTGGGAGGCCAAGGTGGGTGGATCACTTCAGGTCAGGAGTTTGAGACCAGCCTGGCCAGCATGGTGAAACCCCATCTCTACTAAAAACACAAAAATCAGGCAGGTGTATGTCGCATGCCTGTAGTCCCAGCTACCTGGGAGGCTGACAGGAGGATGGCTTGAACCTAGAAGGCAGAGGTTGCAGTGAGCCAAGATCGTGCCATTGCACTCCAGCTTGGGGGACAGAGCGAGACTCTGTCAGAAAGAAAAGAAAGAAAGAAAGAGAGAGAGCAGGAAGGAAGGAAGGAAGGAAGGAAGAAGGGAGGGAGGGAGGGAAGGAGAGAGGGAAGGAAGGAAGGAAAGAGAAAAAGAGAGAGAAAGAAAGAAAGAAAGAAAAAGAAAGAAGGAGGAACAATTTATTTACTCTGCACTTCAATTGCTATTTTGTGTCACCTGTACTATTATCTCAAATGATTTTATTTATCAGTGCTATGAGCCCTACACACTGAACACAATGAAACATTCCCTTCTGCTCCTCTTCTTTTACTGCCTCTTCTAGCAGGAGAGAGAAAGAACCAGTACCATACTTAATGCCACACAATATCCTGATGGTTTTCAATCCAAGATCACTTTTATTTATATCAAATTCAAGAACTAAGCACATTAATTGAAAATATATACAAAGGAAACTATAAAATATGAAGGAACTACAATATATGTAGCCTAACTTTTTCAGTTGGCACTCACATTAAAAAATGTACAAACCAAAGTTAACATTTCTTGAAGGACAGCTCAGTTTCCACACTGTCCCCTTGATGAAAAACACCAGACTGAGAAGTCATCAGTCTATAATCTTAAGACACAGTTAATCGCTGACTTTGGAACACAGCTTCTAGCACCTGGATGCTCAGGAAAAAATATTAAGCAATCAGGTTTTATCAGTGATGACCAATAAAAGAGAAAAAGCTAAATTCAGCCCTGAATTTCATTATCAAGGTGGGTTGAGCAACCTCAATAATCTTAAAGGACCAATGACCTTGGACTGCTTTGGATTCTGAGAGAAATGAATTTCAAAGATGAAATAGGAAAGTATGTCACTGCAAAGATGCATAGAGGTACTTTCTCATGTGAACAGAGACCAATATATCTGCTT
Source organism: Cheracebus regulus (assembly GCA_963574635.1). Taxonomy (NCBI): domain Eukaryota; kingdom Metazoa; phylum Chordata; class Mammalia; order Primates; family Pitheciidae; genus Cheracebus; species Cheracebus regulus. Next base: position 102,912 of record CAUYQU010054116.1, read on the forward strand.
TTACTCATCAAAGTGAAAATGTAAATTGCATTTGGGAAGTAAGGGCCAGTGCAGCCTGCAAATAATGTTTGTTTTCTACACATTTGAAACTTCTTAAGCTACTATGCTTCAGGTCACTCTAAGAGGAGGTGCTAATTTCAAGAGGAGCTTGCATTCACAGTCGAAGAGGTTTCTTAAGGAAAGAAAGGGGATAATTACTGAATAAACCCTAAGTATATAGGACTCCATCTAATTATGTGGATCATTATTATCCACATTTTAAAGATAAGGAAGGGAAGGTTCAGATTTTAATCAGCTCAAGCTAGTGAATGGCAGGGTTTAAGGTTCAGGCTTTTATGGACCCTAAATTCTGATATCTTTTTTGATTTCATAACGCCTGCTAGAATTATTATACAAGGTTTGGTGATGTCAACATCAATTTGTCACATAGCTCTTATTTCTACGACCTAGCATCTGCTCCCTTCTCTTCTAGGAACAATACTTTAATTTCTCTTTGGGAAGCTACTCTCCCTATAATGTTAGCCAGATGCTTCAGGTGAAGCGAACCACACTCCCTGGAAACAGAGGTGGCCGCATGACCAGGCTTGTCCAATCAGATCTCTCCATCTCTTTGCAGCTTAAACGCTGTTGAAAAAAACAAATAGCTACTCCTCTCCTTGAGAAGTATGATTCCTCTCCTGCTGAACCTGGGCTGGCTCTAGTTACTTGCTTGAACAAAAGAATGTAATCCAAGTTACATTCTAGGATTTCCTAAGGTAAGTCATAAAATGTCTGCAGCTTCCACCCATGCTTTTTAGACTTTTATTTCTGGCAGTCCTGAGCCAGCCTACAAAAAAATTCAACAACCCCGAGACTACCATACTGGAAAGTGCACATGCAGATGCCACAGTTGATCATCCCAGCTGATCCCAGCCTTCCAGCTGTCTCCTTCAAGCCAAGGTAAATGAGCCATTTTGGACTTTTGCAACCAATCCAGCCACCAGCTGAACACCATGGATTTCTGTCCATTAGTAGTTTGAAACAATAGCCATTTTATTGCATCTCATGTTTTTATGTTTATTCTGAAGAATCATCCTGCCAAACCTTATCCAAATTGCTACTAATAAAAACATGAGATGTAATAAAATGGCTATTGTTTCAAGCTACTTATTTTGGGGCTTTCATATACAACTAAAAACTGGAACAATTTCTTTGGCCACAGTGACTAATTCAGAAATAGACTTGTGACCTAAGCCAACCAATAATTTTCAATTCCAGGATTTTTTCTAATGATATTGGGAAAAAATATTTTTTGTTTCATTGCTGCATGGTACCCTGGTGTAATATAAAACTACGCCTGTTGGTGGCATGCTTATTATACCTGGGGCACAGCTTGTTTGAGATGGAACCCACTGTAGAAGAAAACAGAATAGAAAGATGGAGAGAGAGGTTGTGATGTCTGAAGTCAGTCATTGCCTTGGCACTATATTTCATGGCCAGAAAACTTTTTGTTTGAATGAATTGAATGGTGTTTCCTGTCCCGGAAAGAGTTTAAATCAAGAAAAGTCGTACTGGGGTAGAAAAGTAAAATGAGAAGTAAATGGTTGCAAACAATGAAATGAAGGCTGTCTACACATACATATTTATATACATATGCATATTTGTGATTCATGTCAAAGGCACTGTTTCAAAATTAAATGCCTGCAATAAGAACAAGATAAGCTTAAGGATCACATTTAAAATATTTTGTCATATCCATATAGAAGGTCTCTCAGTTCAAAGGCCATTTTAATCTTTCCAAATACACTTCTGCAATGGACTGATGTTTATGTCCCCCCAGAATTCATACATTGAATTCCTAACCTCCAAAGTGACAGTGTTAGGAGGTGGGCCTTTTAACATAAGGAGGGAGCCCACACAAATGGGATTAGTGCTCTTATAAAAGAGATCCCAGAGAAACTCCTCACCCCTTTAGCCATGTAAAGTTAGAGAAGACAGCCATCTGTGGGGAAGTGGCCCTCACCAGATACCAAATTGGCGAAGCACCTTGATCTTGAACTTTTCAGCTTCTACAACTGTGAGAAATAAATGTTGTTTATAAGCCGTCCCATTTGGTATTTTGTTATAAGACCCTGAAAAAACTAAGACAATTCCTAAACAGAAAAAAAAAAAAACTATATAGCTTGATCAAAAGCTACTTGCAAAAACATAAATAAGCAGAATAATATGGTAGTCAAAACTATCAGCTTATGTCTCAGTGGGCAAATTACTCTGGTACCTGAATTTTACTTTCTTTATCTGTAAAATGGAAATAAGACCTGTCCTGCTTCCTTTATAGTCTGTTTTTTAATTTAAATGAGGTAGTGTTTCTGGTGGCTATAGGAAATAGGCAAGTAAAACCATGTTAGGGCTCACAGTTTGGAGGACTTATTTGGATGCATCAGGCTTTATGAAATAAGCAGTGATCTACGTCCACAGAAAAGATATGGATGTCACTTCTGAGGTTGATGCCAACAAAGCTAATGCTATTACTATCAAATACGATAACTACTGGTCACTCGTGGATATTTAATTTTAAATTAATTGAAAGTAAATAAAATTAAAGTTCCTTCTCAGTCATACCAGCTACATTTCAAGTGCAAAACAGCTACATGTGGCTACTGGCTACCATACTGAATGGTTCAGAATGAAACGTTTCCATCACTACAAAAAGTACTATTGGACAGCAGTGATCTGGTATAACAAATCATTCTATCTGCATGGTATCTGTTAGCCATCACTTGGCACAAACTCACTGCTCATTCAATCCCACCACTCCTAAAAGAGAAGATTTGACCTCCACTTCTTTTCAAGTCTTATGTTCATGACTCTGGAAGTACCTGTGAATGAAAAGTGGAATGGAATCATAAAAAAAAAAAAACCAAGGCATTGATATCATGTTTGCTATTGATATTGGTGAGAACTCCAATCACATCATGTTACTGAGCCTCAGATTCTCATCTGTAAAGTGGGTCTACCATCCACAACATGGACCTCCATCCATGACACGTAGAACCACCTACTTTGCTTGGCTGTTGAAATTGCCTGAGAGAATATTGGTGCTTTGAAAAATGTGCACAGGTTAAGATGGACGAAGTTCTCTAAAGGCGAAAATTTTTCTAAAGAGGAATTTCTCAAGGTTTAAATTAACAGTTCATTTAGCAACATAATCAAGATTATGAGCTCTGAGGACCAGAAGAAACAGGTTTTTGTTTGTTTACTTAAATTCTACTTTTAATCACTTGCTAGTTATAAGATCCTGGACATGAGAAAAAAACAAAAACAAAAACAAAAAACCAAAACTCTTTTAACCCCTTTTCTCATAAGATGAAGGAATAAAACATACCTAGTAGCAATGTTGTGCTGATTAAATAAGATAAAGTACTCTTAATATTGTATCTGGAGCACAGAATGAACGGAAAATTATTAGCTAATTTTTCTGGTCCTGGATCTTCCACAGGCGACTGTATGGACTTCAGTACATATGCAAGATGGTAACAGGACTGTATCTATACTTTTTGTAGCAGGTAGAGAAAATTACAGACGGCTAATAATACCAGCATCTAATATTTTTAAAGTATATTATTTTGAAAGGCTCATTATTCTTTGTGTTGAAAAATAGTCACTACTTTTAAGTTAATGCATATAATTTTTTAGAGTAATATTTTGGAAGCATCTCAGTTCTATATTGTGGGAAACAAATATAAAAGTCCACTAAATGATCAAAGACATAGATTGAAGTTAGTAAGTAAACTGGTAGGTCTAGTTATTGACACACTCCTCTGCGCATTACATGAAGTGGTTAAGCAAGTAAAGTGGTTAAGAATTTCAGCTCTGGAGTCAGTGAGGCCTAGATTTAAGGGACCTTGATCAAGTGATTTAATTTCTGTAAACCTTGGAGCCCTTTTTATTAGATAGGGATAATTATAATGCTCTTACCTCATAAGATTGTTGAGGTGATGATATATGAAATGAGTTAATACAGAAAGACCTTAGAAGAGGACTTGGCATATGTGTTACATATGTTATTGGCGATGATAATGACGCATCACTTATATTATGCAGAACAATTCCAGGTATGCAACAAGTGTTCAATTAAATATTGTGTATAATTTAAAATAACATATTTGATTTTACTTTGAATAAGTAAATGATGTTGACAGTTGTAATAAAGAGATTTACAATCAGGAAATTAAATTTATCTGTGGTAACTAAGACTATCAGGAAAACGTTCAGATATTATATAAGCCTGGTGACTATTAATCTATATTTAATTAGTATTATTTTAAAATTTTAAATTATTTTTTAACCAAATTGCTTTTAATATGTAGATATTTAAAGTAAGAGATACCTTAGAACCATTTTAAGGTATGAAAACCTCATGCTATTTACCCAGTTCACACCAGATTGTCTCGATTCAATTTAGGTTTCTATTGTTTTAATATAAGAAACATAGTTATCTCCTCCAGTGTATTTCTAACCAAGATCTAAAGGAAATAAGTTATTTCAACTTGTTTTCTGGTAGAAATAGGTGATTAGAAATCTACTGAAGCTATGAAAATAATTAAGTTAATAACATTGATGGCAACTGCATCTGCTAATAGTATTATTTGTACATTTGTTTTCATACCTATTACTTCATGTTTAAATTCATCACAGCAAGGCTGAGCCTTATTTCCATATTTATTGCTACCCAGATATTTATACTATATGTTTGTTTAAAAACAGCAATGGGTGTAATCTTGAATGGGCAAAGCAAATAAAATACGATTGCAAAAGTTCTAATGAGATTTTTCCCCTTTCAGGGACAAGAAAATAGCTAGCATAGTCGAGAGGTGCATTTGCATTTGAGTCTTCTTAATATATACTCTGGAAAATCAATACAGTAGATATCTGGCCTTCCTTCTGTGCTTTTGAATAAGCAAGAACAGACAGAAATCAAAAGGTGTAAAATCTTTAGGAATGTAATGAGGTGGTTTATATCAGAGGACACATTTCTAACTTACATTTACCTGGTAGCCAAAGAAGAAAATTAACTTGCCTGTGTCTTCCTGCTACTTTTTTGCATAGCTCAATAAACCTGTCACCTTCTTGCATTTTTGTTTTTGTTTTATTCATTTTTACCCTTTACTATGCAAAATGATACAGTGGGAAGAAATTGAATTGGGAATCAAAATTCCCCAGTGTACATCTTCCCTTTCTTGTTAATTAACTGTGTCACCTGCTTGACTTGCTCAACTTTTTTTGAGTTTCAGTTTACCCTAAACCGTGTGTAAATTCTAAGTTTTAGATGCAATATAACATTTAGCAATATCATGTGGACTGTTGGCTACAGAGGCAGCAGAGGCTTATAGCTCAGACTTTTGCCCTGAAACATACAACTGGGAAATGCGATACTGCACCCAGTCAACCACGCATGATGGCTCCCTGGTTTAACAGGGGTGTAGGCTACTGTTTAGGAGATGGGAGAGTTAACATTGTGCTTCCTGTAGTTCAAGATGGTATGACTGAGCCTGAATCCTCACGTCTGAAATGTCTACTTTCTGTCCTTTAAGCAATGGACATACAATGATGACCACAGCACTGTCCATTCCCTTCCCTTGAGCTGCTCTGAGTCTAAAGGGGAGATGGCCAAGTTAACGGGCAATTGTGGTTGAGTATAATATGTCTTACTGCAATGACAGAAATGGATACTAAGGTAGCAGAAGTGAGGAATACCAGACGCTGCCCAGTAGAGTGATTAAAGAAGATTTGTTAGTGGACAGTGATGCAAAGCAGGACGGGAAAGAGCACTGCAGGGAGAGGAGTGAGCCTTTGCAAATGCCTGAAGTCGAGAGGAAGCATGGAACAAGGATATGGGGACAGACCATTAAGGATCTGATAAGCCATGATAATGACATTGAACTTTATCCTGAGACCATGGGGACTCAAAGTTGGGAAGTTACATATAACATGGGTCTTTCTCAGCTAGAGTCCAGAGAGAGAATAAACTTCTTGTAATAAGCCTCTGGAGCCAGGTGCCTCAGCAAAATGAGTCTAGTTCCCTTCATCCACCTTCATTCTCCCTTTCAGGAACTTCTTTCCCTGTGGGGCATTTCCCATCCTCTCTCCCTGTCAGTGTCTGTGTTCTGGGGACTCTCCTTTGCTCTTCTTGTGTAATTCTCTCCAAACAGAGAGAGTTCTGATATCTGAAAAGGATCAAACTAATAAAATTACATTTACATAGCTGGTAATGGCTGGTAATGACAGGACATGTTACCCTTTCAGGAGGCTTTGGGTTTTAAAAACAATTGGGATTATAATAGTGATTTTTTTTTTTAAAAAAAGGTCTTCCTTTTTTTATGGTTTCTACTAGTCCTTACCATAAACATATCTATTTTCACATTGACCTACATGAAAATCCAGATAGTATTTTGAATCTTTTTTGTTGTTGTTTCCATAAAATTAAGAATTTGTTTTGTCTTGATAATGGCCTAACCTAGTAGAAGAGAAATTTTGGATTTCAGGAGATAGGTTTGCAAAGGAGATACACGCAGATAAGACCATGAGGGAAATCTTGTCAGTGTCCTTCAATGAAGTCCACAGCTGCCTTTTTCTCTACCTTGATGCAGGGTGGGATGGACATGAAATGAACTCTAATGAGGCCACGTGTGCTGAATGACATTTCATTAATTAATTTGATACATTCTTTCTTTTCCCGTAGGACCAACCCTCACATAATTTCCCCAGGCAACTTTAGTAATTTGTGAAAAACAATAATACATATAATGCACCTAACACTGTGCCTGACACTTACCAAGTACTCAATGAATATTAATTTTCCTCCCTGGTACATAGAGATTGACAATGGTGCATCAACACTTGGAGGTCGACGTGACAGCAATTACTAGGTTGGACTCTTGGGTGAGACAGACTCTTGAGTTAGAATTTGACTCTTAGCCTCATTGCTGTTTCTCAAACGTAGCCCCACCATGATGCTGTCTTAGGGCCTCTGCTCTGTTTCTGTTGTTTCAATTCTCTTCTCTTGTGCATTTACTTGGCCAACCTTCTCATCTTCTACTGATCACGGAACTATTACTTGCCCCATGAGCTCTATCTATCCCACTTTATTAAATGTTGTAAATTGCCTTTCCTTCCCCCAGCACTATGAGTCTACCTTAATACAATATATTTTTTATGCACCTATAATGTCCTGATTTTGTGTATATTATCTCCATTGGTGTTATTTTTGTCTGATATTTCCCATAAGAATATAAGTTTCTCAAGGATGAAGATCTTTTTCTGCCTTATGTATGCATGCATCTCAGATACCTAGGATTTTTTTTTTTCAGCACAGAGAAGAAGCCAAAAATCTTTGTTGAATGAATGAATGGTTACTTCATGAGTTGTGTGATCACTGGACAAGATGCTTGAGCTTCCTAAACATCTAGAAAGTAGGAAAAATAACAGTATCCACAACACAGAGTTGCTATGAAGAGTAAGTAAGATAATAAAAAGTTTGACACCTAGTGAAAGTTCAATAACTGTTATAAAAGATGTAAGGCAAACCCAAGATGTCTTTCTGAACACTAAGATTTTCTCAGGTAGTTATGTACTGCACATTTATGTCCCCTTGAAATTCACATGTTGAAGCCCTAATCACCAATGTGGCAGCATTTGAAGTAAGCAAATAATTAAGGTTAAATAAAAGATCATATGGGTGGGGCTCTGATCTGACAGGATAAGTGTCATTATAAGGAAACACACCAGAAAGCGCTACCTCCACCCCACTGCATACTCCAAAGAAAGGCCATGGGAAGCCATAGCAAGAAGGTAGCCATCTGTAAGCCAAGAAGAGAGCCCTCATCAGAAAGGGAATGGGCTGGAATCTTATCTTGAACTTCTAACCTCCAGAAATGTGACAAAGTAGTTTCTGTGTTTAAGCTTCCCCGTCTATGGTTATTTTGTTATGGCAGCATGGGCAGGCAAATACACACGTGTTTAGATTTTTTGGTATATCTTGCAAAGGAGAACTGACATCTAAATAAATACTACTTTGCAATAAAAAATGTGACATCATGTTCCTTGTGAGATCAAAACACTTTCTCATTACTTATGTTATATGCCATCACCATCATTCCAAGCACAACAGAGGTTGTATGGTTTTTGCTTTCTATCTTCATTGCCATTCTGCATGTGGAGAAATGGGTCTGGGCTGGTTACAAGGTGCACATAAAATCATACAGTGAGATATACTAAGAATCTGGGTGTCTGAATTAAAAATGCCTTTTTAATTAAATGTCCAATTAATTAAATGCCTTTTTAATTAAAAATGCCCAAGACCAAGTCCTACTGAAAATATAACAATTTTAGAGTTTAAAAATCTTGTGAGCTCCATAATCATTTAATAGAACAATACCTGTTTCCTCACTGCAAACACAGCTTAAGTATAGAGTACTTCAAAGGAGAGAAGGGATAAAGAATTCTAGCTCCTAATTTTAATCAATGGTTTATGCCCTGATATGACTACCTGGTAATCATGTTATATAATTTAAAAAGCATACTAATATATTTCATTTTTTTCCATATAAATAAATAATATTTTAATATAACCTTTTAAAACTTTTGTCTCACTAGTAAGAATCTCTTTCTCTATCCTGTCTCATCATGGTTCTTCATTGGCCTATGTTTTCTCTTTGTTTTTGGGCAGATAATTTCATCTTTAGTTTAATTTTGTGGCCCAGTGGTGGCTCTATGGTAAGATAAGTTAATTGGCTATTTAAGGGCTGGCCAACAGGCTTTAACTCAAGTTCTAATCCAGCCATTGCTAGTGGCTGGTCAAGGCATGGTGTTTAAGATTCTGAAGTTGTGTCGAGATTTCATGAGCAAGAGTACTGTGATTGATTATCAATGTCTGCCCTGGTGAGAAGTACAGAATGGCAGCAGGAAAGCTATGAATTTGCTATGAATGGCCCAGAACTTAAAATATCGAAGACCTTTCCTGCACCACAGGCCTTGCATGAGGCCATAATAAACACCCCTCCAGCCCAGAAAAATAATGTAGAATATTCTGTTGCCATAGAATACATATTTCTGATTCATTTGCATTGTGGCTGCCTTTGAGAATAATTTAAATGAAATGAAAGGGTATATTTTAGTCATTTTGAAAAGAAGGGCATTTTGGGGAACATTTCATCTGACAAATTTGTTGAAATGGTCATTGTTAGGTACTAAGTTAGAGAAGCCGGAAAAATGCCTTCTATAAAAAATTTTAAAATATATTTAACATTTTCTCAATGCTAGAGCAGTTATTTCACCTTGAGTTATGGGGCTTCAATGACTAATATTTCAACCAATCAGACCATAACAAATGCATGCCAGTAGAGCACAGCATTGCTCTGATTATGCCCACACTGTATTTCCACCAGCTTTCAGATCCTGGTAACAAACCTGGAGTATAAATTGATAAAGCATATGTGCTGTGTGTGTGTGTGTGTGTGTGTGTGTAACACATTCTAAGATGATCCCTAATGATTTCTGTCCTTGGGTCACCTCTACACCTCTACTTGAGTGTGGACAGGACCTGTGAGTCAGTTTTAAGAAATAGAATGTGGCACTGGTGATGGGAATACCACTCCCATGGTTATGTTTTACTGTATAAGACCCCTTCTTGGTAGACTAAAGAGATTCTCTTGCTGGCCTTGAAGAAGCAAACCACCATATTACAAACTGCCTGTGGGAGGGGTCACGTGGCAGGGAATTGAAAGCAGCTTCTAGGACCTCAAGCAGGCTCCGTCTAGCAGCCAGGAATAAGCTAGGCCTTCAGTCATACATCTGCAAGGAAATAATTTCTGCCAACTGCCTGAAAAAGTTTGGAAATGGAATCTTCCATAGACGAGAACATGGCTCAGCCGACACTGACTGAAGACTGGTAAGACATTGAGAAGAGGACTCTGCTATGGTGTTCCTGAACTTCTGACACACAGACGTTTTGAGTTACTAATGGGCATTGTTTTAAGTGCTAGATTTGTATAATTTGGTTTGCAGAAATAGGAAAGTAATAGAAAGTGACAGAGACGAACTTAAAATGTGACCCTTAAACTTGCACAATGTGACTATAAGGTTACAACCATGCTCAAAATGTCAATGGGAGAGAAACTGTTAAAAGGGAAAAGCTAAAGACTTTAGAAGAATACGGCTTGTATCATATATGACTATTCCCATCCAGTGGTTTTTAACTTTTCGTGTTTTGTTGAACATTTGAAAAGCATAAAATGTTTCTCTCTCTGCAGTTATCTTATTATTATCCACTTGGTTATTCTCCAAAACCTTGTCCCTGTTTTAGTAGAACCATTCCATCCTGGCTGCAGTTTTACATACTCAGCAGGTAGCTCTTGCACATTTCAGCAAACATGATTTGATCTTTGGTGTCTGCTTAATAGGCTGCCATACTTCTCATCCCCTACGTGCAGCAAGAAATAATCTGTTCTTACCATTTCATATGCCCATAATTGTTACAATCTGACAAACTTTTCTTACGACCTTGTTTTTGAGTAGATATCCTCCTCAGTTTTAGCGGGAATAACTTGCATTTTTGATCATAATTTGATCCCTTTGAAAGGGTCATGGTATACCTGTGTACCATAGCACAGGTTGAAACCTGGCCACACTACTTTTGAAGAAACTTTTGCTTTTATTGAGCATTGATATTTTTGTTGCTGCAGATGGGGAAAATTTTAAAGTTCATTATCTTAACTGTTAAGAGATTGGATGGTAAATTTGTGATGAGGGGATAAGAAAAAGATGAAGTATGATTATGACTTGGTAAAGAATTTCTTTTCTATATTAAGGGATGGAGTCAGATGTGAGAACTCTTGATACATAGTGATATGAGAGGGATAGCTGCAGATCTCCTATGATTGTGTGCCTGTGTGGATCAGGTAAAACTAATCTAATCAACTGAAAGCCCCAGTGGCAGACAATGCAGGAACAATGTGGCTGTCATGCTTGGACCGTGGTAAAACCCTAGTTAAGATGCTCCAGGAATGCATGCCAGAGTCTAGGGACACCCCTCATGGTGTAGTGGCAGGCAAATGGATACTGCTTGCTCTGGGAATAATTTGTGCTTGGAGCAATTCGTGTTAGGATGGCAGCTAAGGAGCCCTGCTGGCTTTCAACACAAAGGCCGAGCAAGCAGTTTCTCTCTGGCTTAACTCGGAGAGCAGGGCAAGAGGAACAAGGTTTTACAGGAAAGAAAGATCCTTATGGAATAATGTTTATGACAGTCTAAGGGGACATACAAACTCCAAGGCTGGAAATATTTACCCTTTGATTTCTATTTGGTTATACATAAATGACACTAAAATGTGGTTATTAATCTTTTTCTTGTCCCCTCACCATAAAATGATGCTTTAAAAATATATAATCCCCCCAAAAAGCAGTCAATTAGGTATGCACTAAAATTCAGTTTGTATACATTGGATTATTTCTGTGGTTCCCAAGTTTATCAAAATTATATGATTATGATAATATAATGATGACATTGATCAAGGTAATCATCATCTTTTTACTTGATCATTCTCTTAGCAATATGTATTTTGTTCAAATATAAAAATAATTCTATCAATGTTTTTCCATTAGCTCTCTTTCCAAAATATTATTAGAAAATAATGCCCTTTCCTGGAAAAATGGAAACTTCTAGGTATTCATCAGAAAGACCTCCCTACTTGGAATGATTTTTCAAAAAGTGATTCAGATAAAATTCACATAGCTAAAATTCATGACTTCAGTCATTTTAAAGTGTATAATTCAGGGGCTTTGAGTATATTCACAATGTCAAATCATTGCCACCAGTTAATGCCAGAACATTTTCAGGATCCCCAAAGGAAATCCTCTACCCATTAAGCATCATCATTTCCTCTCCTCACAGCCCCTAGTGACCTCTAGTTTGCTTTCTGTCTCTATGGACTTACCTTTTCTGGACATTTCATGTGAATGGAATCATACCATATGTGGCCCTTTGCATCTGGGTTCATTCACATAGAAGGTTTTTCAAGTTCATTCATTGTAGTGCAGGCTATGTATCCCTTATTTAAAATGCTTGTGACCAGAAGTGTTACAGATTTCAGGTTTTTCGGGTTTTGCAATACCTGCATATACATAACGAGATACCATGGGGATGGGACTTAAATCCGAAAACAAAACTTGTACATGTTTTATGTACACCTTATACACAGCCCGAAGGTAATTTTATTTTTCCCTTGGGGATACTGAATAAGCTATGTGTGTTATGTACCTGCATTTTGACTCACTTGACCTGTCACATGAGATTAAGTATGGAACTTTCCGCTTGTGCTGTTATGCTGGCACTCAAAACATTTGTCTTCAGAAAAAATGGATGATTTTTGGATTAGGAATACTCGGCCTATACATCATTCCCTTTTATGGCTGAATAATATCCCATTATATGGATATATCACATTTTGTTTACTTGTTCACCAGTTGATGGACATATGGGCTGCTTCCATCCTTTGGGTATTGTGAGTAGTGCTGCCATGGACATTTGTGTAAGAGTGCTAGTCTGAATACATGTCTTCAATACTTTAGAATTTTGGAATGAAGTTTTGTTGGGGAAAACTTCAGAACTGATCAAAACTGTTTTAGATGACACCATAGCTCTTCACATTTTGTGTTTCAGAGTATTAAGAAGGAGCTGTTTGACTTGGGAGGGTAAAGGTGAATGTGGAAGATCAAATTACATGGGGCTGGGGAAAATCAGGGAGGGAGAAGCATGCAGAAAAAATAACCTGGGTCCTCTCTGAAATAACTATAATTTCTCATAATCTGCTATATCAGCGGTATGGACATGGTGTCTACTTGTCTGTGATTATTAGTATGACTGTCTATGTTCATCTGTGTTTCCAGAAACATAATCAGTTTCTACCCAGTTAATCTTTAGTAATCCATCAATGGTCTGAAATAATTAGGATATTAATGCCCAAAACAGGATATTTGGGCATGTTATCTGAGGTTTCATAAAAAACTATTTTGTGTTTGGTGAAAGTCTTTGTTTCTTTCTGTGTGTTCTAAAGCACAAGAAGGCTCAAATTCATTTTTCCTAGTAAGTAATAAAAAGTAATTATAAACTTTATCTGTAAAATAGAATTAATAATAGAGTTGCTATGAAGATTAAGTAACTTAATATGTTTAAATTGCTTAGAACAATGCCCTTGCTATGAAGCAACCATTGTATCATTATTATTACTCAGTTAATATAAGAGACAAAAATAATGTTTTAAAAAGTAAATCAAACCATGTCCTCCACTTGCTAAAAGCCCTTCAAAATTTTCTCACTTTGCCAAATCAGTAAAGAATTTCCGTGTACTAAGGCCCAGCCTGAATTATTAGGCTTCTAACCTCCCAAAAAGTTTTGAATTATTTTTCTTCTAGCTTACTTTGATTTTCTTTCCTGGAGGAGACCAAGATTTTCCTGCCACAGGGTCTTGGCATGTGCTTTTCCTTTGAATGTCCACACTACACATTCTCTACACTGTGTCCAAACTACTCTTCTTTTGGCTAGTTGCTCCTCCTCTTATGGGATGTGACTTCAATATTACTTTCTCCTAGATACTTTCTTTGCTAAAAGAGAGTCCCTCATTACTAACTTCTATTTCTTCTCTTTTTGGCTATGGTCAAATAATAGACTTACAACCTGAAATTTTTAAATTATCCACTGACTACAGTTTTGTCTATCCTTCCAACTCTCTGCAAGTTACCTGCCCACTCTAATCACTCTTGTAGTTCTAGTATTTAGCATAGTGTTTAGATATTTATGGTACATATTGATTAAATATTTGCTAAATAAACATAATTTCCAAATAGTTTCATTTCTACTTCTGGAAAGTAGAGTTAAGTAGGTATTTTATAAGTATGATTATTTTATATGCTCTCATGGTAGGTATTATCAACTCTCTTATTTTAATAACATTTTCAATTTATTTATTTATTCCTTTGCATACTTCATGGCTCTTTTTTCCACAAAGGATTTGAGATGACAAATTCTTTCAAGCCTTGGTTATTACCTGCATTCACTTAAAGCATGTTTTGACTTTGCAGTATTCATTTTATACTGTAATTCAATTTTAAATAGAGTCAGAAAAAGATGAGAGAATTAAGAGTAAAAAGATCTAAGTTTGAAACTAGGTGATTATAGATTTTTGGCTCCCTAAAACATTTTTCCTTTTTCTTCTTTTTGTTTTGAGACAGGATCACGCTCTACCACCCAGGCTGGAGTGCAGTGGCATGATCTTGGCTCACTGCAATCTTTTTTTCCTGGATTCAAGCAATTCTTGTGCCTCAGCTCCCTGAGTAGCTGGGACTACAGACACTCGCCACCAAGCCAAGATAATGTTTTTGTATTTTTAGTAGAGACGAGATTTCACCGTGTTGGCCAGGTTGGTCTTGAGCTCCTGCCCTCAAGTGATCCACCCGCCTCAGCCTCCCAAAGTGCTGGGATTACAGGTGTGGGCCACCATGCCCAGCCCATTTCCCCCCTCTCTTGACAGCTGAATGTCAATTTCCTTTGGAGAATCATACAGTTTCTACTCTCTGTCATAAGCTTCTGAATTGGGCATGTGCCTTGGTCTTGATCAATCATAAATCATGATCTTCTGGTCACAGTGATTGCTTAGGGTAGGAATTGGCAAACAGTTTTTTCCATAAAAGACCAGATAATAAATATTTCAACCTTGTAGGCCACGTACTCTTTGTCACAGCTACTCAATTCTGTCATGACATCAAAAAAGCAGTGTAGACAATATATAAACAAAGGGTTGTGACTATGTTCCAATAAAACTTTACTAAAAACTAGTGGTGGACCAGACTTAGTCAGTGGGTTGTTGTTTGCTGACTCCTAGCTTAGAGTGCTGCTCCTCAAAGGGTGATTATCTGTTGTTATTGCTGGTCTGTAACAAGTACAGAAATGAAGAACATTTTATAAAAATTGAGCAGGGTAATTTTATATCTGAGAAATCGAAAAACAAAAATTTTGGGTCCATATTTTATGTCCTTTTATTTTATTTTCATGTTAATTCATTTTTATTGTGTTTTACAAAAGTATTGGCACATGACAGACTGGGTATTTTTTAAAAAGAATACAAAAGTCCTTCATGATGGAGAGTTTGAAAAGCACTGGTTTAGAACGCAACATGACGTCAGCCAAGCCTATTAACCCAAACCAAGCTGATCCTGTGACTTACCTAAAGAGACACATTTCCCCCATTGGCACTCAAGCCCAGACAAAAATGCAGCTTGGAGCTGTTTAGAGCCATGTTAAAGAACCTAGGAAGGAGGCAACATAGTAGAAGCACAACCAAAAGATGTGTTGGAAACTGAGCACAGACGGCATCCTGTGAGGCTGTCTTACGAAAACCTGCAGTTTATTACTGTGTGCTTGCAGTCTGCTACCCCCGCTAATAAGTTTTATCCCTGGACTTTACTTGAATTTAAGACTACAATCCCTTCCTGCTTCTTGAAAAAAAAAAAAGCAAAAAGAGAAACAAATCCAGGTTGAATTGGGTTTTCTGTCACTTATAATCAAGAGAATCTTGACAGACATACATTTTTCTGTCCTGTCCTTCTCTAGTGTGAGACACTAGAACAATCACTTCCATTATTCATATGTTTATTTCTGCTACTGTAAAAATAATGGGGTTTTACCAAATAATACCTTAGTTCTACAGGAACTTTAAATTGTGTTTCTGGTGGAGTTCGCTCCCAACACACTGGCTTACAGCCTGGCCCTTGCCCATAAAATAAATAAATACATAAAGTATATTTTAGCTTATGTTTCTGTGGTTAAATTGAAGATATTTATGATCTACATTTAAAATGTGAATTCAGAAATTTTAGTTTGTAGCATGTCTTCTCAAAAAAAAGGAAGGAGGATGGAAAGAAAAAGAAAGAAAGAAAGAAAAAGAAAGAAAATAAGCTAGCTCCAAACAATAAACAAAAGCAAAAATACCCTCTCTATTAAGAATCCAAGGTTCGGTTCAGTCTGCCATTTTGGCAATGGCAGACTTTACAATGATTTAAATGCATCAATAAGCAGTATTTTTTTCTTTTAAATTAACATATAAAGAGCTTCTATGAAAAATTCTACCCTAGATATTTGCTATTCATATCAGTTTGTCCCTGACAAACAAAACAAGTTGTTTAGTATAAATGAAAATTCTGCACAGATCTCAGAAGATATTTTAATACCTAAGCTGCTTTAAAAGAGTAAGGAGAAAACGTATCTCTTCCATGATTTTTCCAGTTCCATTTTAGTGACAAGAAGTTGACTATTTAAGCTTCTACCAGAATAAAGGGGAAAGACTGTTGCAAAAGTAGGAGAGAGAAAATTTACTTCCAGGCCCCAGCCTATACATGTCAAAAATCCCTTTTGCAGGAGACAGGCTTTCAAGGCTCCATTTCCCAGTAAGTGTTAAAAAAAATATCTCCTTTACTCATGAAAGTCCCTGAAGACCATTTTAGTCAATCACTCTGGCAGCCAACCCTCTATATACAAGAACTACTTCAAATGTTTCTTTCTACATGGTGGCCACTAAAATAGCTTCCTCTCTCAAAAAAAAAAAAAAAAAAAAAAAAAAAAAAAAAAAAAAACCCCCCAAAAAACCCGTTGGGG
>CAUYQU010054118.1:0-23925 GCA_963574635.1 Cheracebus regulus
CCACTCTCTCCCTCCCTCCCGCCCTCTCTCTCTCCCCCCTCCCTCCCTCCCTCTCCCTCCCTCTCTCCCTCTCTCCCTCTCTCCCTCTCTCTCCCTCCCTCTCTCCCTCCCTCTCTCCCTCTCTCTCTCCCTCTCTCTGTCTCTGTCAGACGCCAGCAGCTGCAGCTTTTGCCACCTCAGCAACTACTAAATAGACCAATTAGCGCAGACTTCCTGCCATTATCGAACATGGGCTTGGACATTAGTGCACCACTATTCAGCCATAATTTCCAGTCGGAATGCACTAAAAAATTCACGCACTGAAGCATTCAAATGTCCCTGAGCCACATCTGTGTGTACGTGCGCTTCTTCCCTGGTGTTCCACCGCCCCCCCCCAGCCCAGCCCAGCAGCCTGCAAGGCAGCAGCCACCGTCCAGGCGCGATGGACGCCACCTTCTGTGACGCCTGTGGAGCTGTGTGTTGTTCCCGGGCGGCACCGCTGCCAACATCTGTCAGAGTAACCGTCCCCTCCTCCCGCTGTGGGGGATCAGGGACAGGTGGGTTCTAAAGGGGTGCCTGGGCCCATGCTACCGGAGAGCAGCGTGCAGCCTTTGGAAAGAGCGCTGATTGGGAAGCACGTTTTCCGTGGAGGCTGGAGGCCGCGCCTGGTAAAGCGTGCAGGCAGCGCTCTCAGCCTCGCCGGGAGGATCTCCTGGCAGGACTCACGCAGCACTGTGCGCCGCACGCGGGTGCCTCTCTGCAGGGTGGTTCTGCGGCGTTCTGGAAAACGTCCAGCTTGTGCATGTGTTCGGTGTCTACCTTGCTGCCAACAGTCTGCAGAGGGCCCTGCATGAATCTGGAATCAAATAAAACGAAATAAAATGTTTGTAGCAAAGAAAAAAAGACTCCAGAGAAGGCTTTCATTCCTGTGGAGGGTTGTCATTCCCCAACACAGCGGACGGGCTCAGAGGAGCGTCCCTTCCCTCTCAAGGCGTCTTTCTCTTTACGACACTGGAAGCTTCGAAGAGGATGGAGAGGCTTTCCCCTCCTTATGTCAGGAGGAGACCTGGGCCGGTGGCTGGGCCGGGGTGGCCGGGCCTGTCCCTTACCTCCAGGGTCTGGGGAGTTGGCAAGCTGCCCCGGGTCTGAAAGGAAGCAGAGATTTGTGTCTCTGGAGGAACTTTCCAAAAATGGAAGGCCCTGGGTCGCTGCATTTGACTAATGTAAATCCTGCGGCATCTCCCTAACTTCTCACACCAAGCCCCCTGGTAGCGCTGGTTGTTTGCAGCCGGGGCTGGCCCAGAGAAGAGGGTCAAGCCAGTGACTTGGGGGTGTTCTGGGGGGCTCGAATTCCCAGTGCAGCCTGGGTGGTGCTGGCCACCTGGGGAGAGTCGGGGTGAAGGTGCCCTCTAAAATGGGAACAGGAAATCCAGGTTGCAGGGAGAGGCTGAGGGGGGGCTAAGGGAGAAAACCCAGGGAGCGGAGCACACAGCAGACCCCGGCAAGCCGCAGGCCCTGCCTCGGTTTGAGAGCTGTGAGTCTTTGGGTCACTACTCCTGAGCCCACCCTTTCCACACTCCTTTAAGGCCCAGCACAGAGAGAAGGTCTGCAGACCAAAGGACAGCACTAACGACTTGAGGCCTTTGTCCCCTGTGGCTCCGAGGGGGGCTAGGGTGGGTGGGGAGACCTGAGCAGATGCCCTCAGCTCCAGGGACCCTAGGCCCTCTGTGCAGATTCTCCTTCCCTCCGAGCTCCAGGAAGGAGGTCAGAGCATCTCCCAGCAGTCCCTGCACTGGCCCTCCGGCTCCCACCCCAGCCCAACTCAGGTACTTCCGGTGCCAGGGGCAAGTCCCATCTCAAACACGTGCTTAGGTCCTGACCTCTGGCCAGTTACAAGGCATCTTCATGCCTGTTTACTGAAGAAAGCCTTGAAAGTTCACACTGAAACCGAACTGAGTCAATCCCTGAAGAGCATGTGGTTTCCGCAGGATGGGCTGCTCAGGTACCTGGGCCTCTCTGCAGCCTGTTGTTCTTGGGCTTCAGTTTTGGAAACCCAGGATGTGTCCCACCTCAGCCACCAAGTGCCCTTCTGAGCACCTGCTCCATTTCACGTGGAAAAAAGCAATATCTAAATGACAAATAAACGAACAATACCTGCCTCACTTCTTGTGAATATGTGAATGTATAAGTTTTCCCCCAATCCTCACAAGTTCCCTGTTTCGTGTGTGGTCCAGATATAAATAGACACAGACTACGACAGCGTTTTCTTTGGTGATGTTTTGTAGAAATCACCATCTCCTTCCCAAGCAGTGGAAAGAAGGGTAATTGTGGGCACTCTTCATTCCTTAGCACAAGATCTGTAGGAAGCAGGCACCTGGCTGGGCAGGGAGGAGCTGGGGTGGAAGCCAGCAGATGAGGGTGCACTAGGCCTTCTTTGCCTGTCTTGAGAAACCAAGAGTTCTAGGGAGAACTCTCGGAGCGGAGTTCTGCCCCTGGGACCGCTGGAGGGAAAACTCACCTGGAGACAGGTTTGGGAGCACTACTAGGATCAGACCTTTGCTCTCTCTTTGTCTCCCTTCCTGAGACCCATCCCAGATCCAGTCTGCCCCAAAGCCAGCTGGGCTGGATCAATACAGACACTGGGAACAGGAAGAGACACAGCAGGCTCCGCCTCACATCGTAAACCACACAAAGATCACACTTCTCAGCTAGCTCCCTCTCGCCCACACCTGCCTCTCTCCAGGCAACTCTACAGAGAACCTGCATTTTCTATTAACGCGTTCTGAAATATAAACAGAACATCTGATCATTTTAAAGTCCCGTAGCACCTTAGAGTCCACTGGGTCCAAGCCCTGCTCTGTAGACAAATATACACATCCAGCAAGATATGGCGCTTCAGACTCCTGAAACGGCACCGCAGCTAGACAGGCAGCCCCAACAGGGCGCAGAGCTGCTATGCTAGGCCTCCTGGCACAGACACCTGAAGGACCTGCACACATGTCCTGTCTGTGTTTCCAGGGAGGTGCCCTCAGCAGGTCTCAGGCAGAGTAGAAGCCTGAGGCAGGGTGTGAAGGGTTTGGAGCACTGTTACTGCAGAACAAAAAGGGGTGAAATGAACTCCTCTAGGAGTTACCAAAACAAAAACAAAAACAAAAAAAGCCACAAAACCCTCCCCGTGATCTTGCTGAGGAAGATGAGTCTAGACTGCACACCCCATCAACAACTAAAATGACCCTGGCAGTGGGTGTTTTTGGCTGGAGAGGGGAACAGCACCTGCCCCAGGGGCCATCCTGGGAGATTTCTTCTGCAGTACTCTCTCCCCTCGACTTCCTCAGTCACTGACCTCAGGACCAAGCAACCTGCCCCCAGCAGATGGGGGTGATGAGATGAGAAGGGCATGTCGGCCTTGGCACCAAACCCCTGGAGGAGGAGGAGGAGGCCCAGGCTGTGCTCTCTACCCTGGGCAGGCAGGGTCACAGACAGGGCTTCCTGCCTGGAACAGGTAGCTAAGAATCTCTGGTCTCCTTCATAAGCCTTCCCCTCCCCAAAACGAACAGATAGGATGGGCACCCAGGGCAGCAGGGTGGGAACTGTGTGGTCCCTGCTGTTACACCTGGTCCCACTCCCAGCTCTAAGGCCAAACTGTCTGCTGGGAACAAGAATCTCAAACTCTCTGAACCTGTACTCTAGAAAATGGAGATGATAGGCCGGGCGCCGTGGCTCCCCACTGTAATCCCAGCACTTTGGGAGGCCGAGGCAGGTAGATCACCTGAGGTCAGGAATTTGAGACTAGCCTGACCAACATGGTGAAACCCCGTCTCTACTAGAAATACAAAAATTAGTCTGGCTTGGTGCCACATGCCTGTAATCTCAGCTACTGGGGAGGCTGAGGCAGGAGAATCACTTGAACCCGGGAGATGGAGGTCGCAGTGAGCTGCAGTCGTGGCATTGGACTCCAGCCTGCGAAAGAAGAGCTAAACTCTGTCTCAAAAAAAAAAAAAAAAATCTTCCTTCCAGTGTCATAGTGAAGTAAGGATGAGAATTCTAGAAAGCTTATGGCACATAGTAGGTGTTCAAGAAATGCAAGTGTTTTCCTCTCTCCACTTAGAGGCAGAACTGCATGTTATCAACCCAAAGAGACATCTAAAGGCACAACAAACCAAGTGAATGCTTGAAATTTCTTTTTACCAGTGGTTGGCTCTGCAAAGCTAGACCACATTGACTCCAAGTTGCTGTTACTCATCCATTGCTATCCTCCTAACTTTGCAACCAGTCCTGAGCGTCTGGGAACTACCCTGTGTTATAATGAAAAAGATACCATTGATGCCAACAAAGTCACTGTCACCAACTCTCACCTAGGTAAAAAAAAAAAAAAAAAAAAAATCAAGGTCTCTATGTTTGCCTTTTTAAAAATCCCTCTTGTAGCAACCTGGCCTGCTAATTTTAAAATCCGTTTACCTGGCACTGATTTTCTCTTTGGCCCTCTACCCTCCTCACAGCCCCGTCCGGCCCTTTATTCACCTCTCACCTGCATAGGAAGCCTTGGTTTCGGGAACCTGGAGCTCCCTCCGGGTTCTCACGCTGGCTGGGGAAGATAACTGGGTCTAAGGGCGCTATTGACAAAGCCTGGTGTTGATGCCGCTTGACTTCCCGACCCCTGTGTTGATTCTTTCAGCTTCAAAAACGCCCTTGGAAGTGCTTTTACTGTAAATATTTGAAGTGTGCGTGTGGGGGAGGGGGTGAGCTCTGGAGGCTCACTCCTGGCCTCGCTCACGGGAAGCGCTTTCCTCTCCACTTCCCAGGAAGCCCCAGCAGCGCACGAGAGACCGCATCTCCCACCTCCTACAGGGGGGCTGGCGGGGGTCGCAGCTGCAGGGCTCCCGGAGGACCCCGGGCCCTCTGGGTTTTTCAGGGCTGAGGCGTGTGGGCCTCGACTCCCGCCAGCCCACGGGCATCCCTCCGCAGCAAGGAAGAGCTTTGTCACCGAGGATCCGCTCCACGGAGCAGGCACGTGGGCGACATCCGCAAGCCGACTTGGGTTCCTGCAGGCCTGGGCGCCCAGATCTGCCATCTCCGCCTTGACTGGAGGGGGCAGGGGCTCCCAGCGAGGATCCGTGGAGGCCAAACTAACACATGCGCGTTTACACTCCCACGCCCCCGCACACACACCTGAAACGTGGGGCATTCCCAGAGCAGATAAGTTTCGACCTGCACAGCTTTGGCCACAGGGACACAACCCTCCCCTGCTGCGCCCTGGAGACCGGGAGCTGGAAGGGCTTGGGAAGCACAACTGTCTTCAGTGCGCTGCCGTCACCTCGCAGAGCGGCCAGGTCTGCGCGCAGCGTGGGCGCTCCGGAGCGTGGAACGACCGCGCTCCGCGAGGCAGAGGTGGACCTACGCAAGGGCCGGCGAGCAGGCCGGAAAGGACGCGCGCCGCTGGCTCCAGGGACCAAGCCCGGAGGGGGCAAGGAGTCTCAGGAGCGGGTCTTGGGCCGCCGCGGGGCTCTTCAGGGGTCGGAGAGTTGCCAGTGCCCGCCGCCCGGCTCCGCACCCACGGGAGGGAGGGCAGAGGCCCCAGGTTGCGCCTCGGAGCATCCACCCCCGGGCGGAGTCCCAGCCCGCCCGCGCGGCGCAACACCCTGGGCTGCTTAGGACCCCGCGGCGCGGGGGCGGGGCGGCGGGCGGCAGGGACGGTGACAGGTGCGCCCCTCGGCCAATGGCGGAGCCGGCGGCCCTCCCAGGGCCCCCTCCGCGTGCGCCAATCGGAGGCCGCGCTGAGCTTCAAGTGCGCGGAGGGGCGCGGGTCCCCAGCTCGGCGCCAGCGGCCTCGGCGCGGTCGCCTGAGGGCTGGAGCGCAGAGAGCCGGGCTTCCCGGCCCGGGCGCGGGGACGCACTCGCGTGGGAGTTTGTGCGAGCGCGGCCCGGGGCGGGGCCCTCACGGAGGAGGCGCCGGGACCATGGTCACCCTCCGCTGAGTTTCCGGCGGCGACTTTGATTATTGGCAAATAACCACCACAACAACACCGAACCCGCAGGCTTGCACAGCGCGCACTGACTCCGCGAGCCCGCACAACGCCGCGTCGCCGACCACCGGGCCCCGAGCGCCAGCCCCAAACGAGCCGATGGAAAAATCCAAAAATTTCCGCATCGACGCCCTGCTGGCGGTGGACCCCCCGCGAGCCGCCTCTGCGCAGAGCGCGCCGCTGGCCTTGGTCACGTCGCTCGCCGCCGCCGCATCTGGCACCGGAGGTGGCGGCGGTGGCGGGGCAAGCGGCGGCACGAGCGGCAGCTGCAGCCCGGTGTCCTCGGAGCCGCCCGCGGCGCCCGCCGACCGCCTGCGCGCCGAAAGCCCGTCGCCGCCGCGCCTGCTGGCCGCGCAGTGCGCGCTGCTACCCAAACCGGGCTTCCTGGGCGCGGGCGGCGGCACGGGCGGCGGGCACGGGGGGCCCCACCACCACCCGCACCCGGGCGCAGCGGCCGCCGCCGCCGCCGCTGCCGCCGCCGCCGCCGCCGCCGCAGGGGGCCTGGCGCTGGGGCTGCACCCGGGGGGCGCGCAGGGTGGCGCGGGCCTCCCGGCGCAGGCGGCGCTCTACGGCCACCCGGTCTACGGCTACTCCGCGGCGGCGGCGGCGGCTGCGCTGGCGGGCCAGCACCCGGCGCTCTCCTACTCCTACCCGCAGGTGCAGGGCGGGCACCCGGCGCACCCCGCAGACCCAATCAAGCTGGGCGCCGGCACCTTCCAGCTGGACCAGTGGCTGCGCGCGTCCACCGCGGGCATGATCCTGCCCAAGATGCCCGACTTCAACTGTGAGTACCCTGCGGCCCCCGGGCCCGTGGCGGGAGGGCCTCGCGCATCCCCCACCAGGCACTGCCTGCTCTTCTCTGTGCTCTCAGCGAGCGGGGGAAGCGCGGCGAAGCCACCTCGGCTCTGCGAGGACTCGCCGAGACCCCCAGGCGTGAGACGGGCAGCGAATTGTTAAAATGGCTATGCGCAGGCCTTGCCTTCTCTTCCTCTCTTAACGGGAAGGGGCCGTTGGAGGTGTGAGACTGAGATCTAATGATTAACCTGCAGGCTGCAGGAGAAGGAAGTCGCGGGGAAGGCGAGTCGGAGAGCGCCCCGAATTAGGCAGGCCTGGGAATGGGAGTCAGGGCTTATCACCGGGGAAAGGAACTTGGGCCGGGTCCCCCATTCTGGGCGCTAGAGAGACCCGCGGCCCCTCCTAGGAGAGGGAGTGCTTCAGGAGCAGCAAACGAGAAATGGGCTTCGGAGACCAGGGCGCTGCCCTCCTCTGGAAGGGCGTTGGACCTGGGGTGCATGGCCAAAGCAGATGGCCTGGCTTGAACCAGCGATACGGGGACTCTAAACAGTGGTTGCTTGGCCTGGAATCCTGGGTGCCCAGGAAGATAGCAAATGCCTCTCCAAAGTGGGGCTGAGGGGGCCCCGGTTCCCCCCACCCCAGAGCCGCTGGGCTTCAGGCAGCTTCCTCTCCATCCGGGCGGGACACCTCGCGAGAGGCCTGGGACCCTCAGGCTTTCCTGGCACACGCGGACTCTCCGGGCTGGGGCTCTGGGGTTCTGGCTCTCCCCGCTCGCCCCATCGGGGTCAGCTACTTTTGAGTCGGGCTGGAGCAGATGTATACCTCTCCACGCTTTCAGCCGCCCAACACCCAAACAAAGAGACCCCATTGTTTCTGTCTGAGTGGGTTTGTTTAGACTGGGGAGATGCAGGCAGAGCAGGGGAAAAGCAAAAAAGAAAACAGAAATAAACACTCCAGAATTCAGATTCCTTTGCTGGAAGCCGTGGTTGTGACTAAACAGAGAAAATCTAGGACCCCAGAGGCTGGAGAAGTCACAAGGGGGTGAGAAAATCCCTGCAGCTCGCTGTTGCCCGCAGGCCCCAGGCTTTCCCGGCTCAGCTACAAGAAGGCCCCACTGGCCACCCATCCCTCCCTGGGAGCGTCAGCCCCTCTGACTCCGCTGGAAGAGGGGTAGCCGCCTCTCGCCTCAGACACCTCCCTGTCTGCGGATCTCCTGCCAGCCTGGGCGTAAAACAGGGTGCCCTCCAGGGCCTGGCTGCCGACCCAGGGCCCGACCCTTCTGATAGAAAGCCACCACTACAACCTGCATTTCCTAGAGCCAGGGATGGGAAGTTGCCCACTGAGGGGCTGGCCAGCCCAGGGGGCAGTGCTCCTAGGCCTCCTAGGGCCTTGGGCTCCCGGGCCACCCCCAACCCGTGCCTTCTGGAGCTCGTAGCCCAAGGCCACTCAAAACATTTATTAAAGTGAGACACCTTTCCCAACACACCTTGCCATTTCTGATTTCGAATGTTGACCTAGAGTTGGCCAAATTTCAAACACAGCTGGCTTTAAGTTCAGGAGAGGAATCTGCACCGGCAATCCCAAAGGGGAGGCATAGCCTCGCCAAGGACGGCGGCGTGTGTTCTGAGAAGCCCTCCTCGCTGGTCACGGGGACACCTGTTTGGTTTCTTTAATTGGTTGTCTCGGCCCGTTGGATGGTATTTCCCAAATGGTCCCTCCGGAGCCAGTGTTTTAATTAAAGTTCTAATGTATTGTCAAGTTGGGAATTCGGGGCCTTGTTTGACTAAAGCAGGGGGCGTGGGCCGTCCTCTAAAGCAAATTGCCCATCCCGGGGGACCTGAGCTCATCCAGGCCTGGGGCTGGCCTCCTTTCTTTCCTTTTCTTTCTTTCTTTTATTGTCTAACACTTGTCAGGCTCCTGGGAAATCAAGGGAAGTCTCGTTTTGAGGTCATAAAATTCTCTGTGATGTAACCGTGCGAAATTATGTAAATAAAGCCGGGCAGGCCTCTTGGAACACACAGAGAACCGGATCCTGCCTGCGCCTCTGCCTGTAATTTGCGTAATGAGAATTGTCCTGAAAAGGCTTCCAGTCTCCCCGGGACTTGCCCTCCTCCCTGCCCCCACCGCCCACCCCAGGAGGCGGTTTGTCGAGAAAAAGGTTTGAAAGGTGGGAGGCTCCCTGATGAATACACAGCCGTGGATCCTGGGTTTGGTCCTGTGCTGCCCTCCCTCCCTCCCTTTCCTCTCTCCCTCCTTCCCTCCTTCCTCCCTCCTTCCTCCCTCCTTCCTCCCTCCTTCCCTCCCTCCTTCCTCCCTCCTTCCTCCCTCCTTCCCTCCCTCCTTCCTTCCCTCCCTCCTTCCTCCCTTCCTCCTCTTCTCCTCGGCCCCCTGTTCTGTCTTCCGGAGGCAGACCTGCCACAGCAGAGCCAGCTCTTCCCGGACCTCTCTGGATCTGAGCCTGAACCTCTAGGAAGGTGCAGTGAGGACGGGGGGAGAGATTTGGTTCTACCACTCACTCCTCCTTTATTTTGTTATTATTATTTTTATTTATTGAGAGATGGGGTCTGGCCGTGTTGCCCAGGGTACAGCGCAGTGGTGCAGTCCTAGCTCGCTGCAGCCTCGAACTCCTGGACTTCCTGGCACCTCCATCTTGGCCCCCAGCTGACCTCACTTCTCCTCTTGCCTCTGGGTCAATCCTCTCATACCAATGCGGGCTCCTGTGGAGAGGTGCATCCAGCGATGGACCCTGCTCAACAGGGACACTCAGACGTCTCCCAGAGCAGAAAAAAACAAATTGGTCCCATTAAGCCCAAACCACCCATTTGCACTTGGTGGTCTGGGTCCTGAGTCCCCATTCCTTTGGAGAGGGGACACTGATGAGGGAACAGCCTCACCCTCTGCAGTGCCGAGAAACTTCCACGCTGGGGCCTTGCGGTGGTGGTACCAGCAGCCACGGGAGGGTCGGGGGCGAGGTCCCGGCCGGCTGTGGGCCTCACTGCCCTTTGGTCCCCAGCCCAGGCGCAGTCGAATCTCCTGGGGAAGTGCCGCCGGCCGCGCACCGCCTTCACCAGCCAGCAGCTGCTGGAGCTGGAGCACCAGTTCAAGCTCAACAAGTACCTGTCTAGGCCCAAGCGCTTCGAGGTGGCCACCTCGCTCATGCTCACGGAGACCCAGGTGCGCGCCCGCCCCGCCCCAACGCATCCAGGCCTCCCAGGGCACACTGCCACCTCTGCACTCGTGACCCACGGGCAGTCTTGGGCATCTGGCGCTGCGCCCCGACGGTTCCGATGGCGGGCGGGCACGCGGGTTCATCTAAGGAGCCCCGAGCTCCGATTCAGTAGCTTCGGGTGGGGCCCAAGGATCTGCACTTAAGGATCCCTCCTTTTTTCTGAAGAAGGTGACCCCCTTGTTCTAGAGAGAGAGGAGGGAACATCCTGAGTTTTACCACGGCGTGGCCCGCTGCCCTGACCCTTCCTAAAAGTCCCCGGCCTGCGTCGCTGGGGACACAGTCCTAGCTCCCTCGGAGCCGCAGCCCAGCTCTGGGGTTTGCTGCTGAGTGGGAGGTGGGGGGGGAGGAGGACGCCACGAGCCCTTCCCCATTCCGCTTCTAAGTCGTCTTACCCAGAGGCCATTCCAGGGCCGGTCCGCTGCGGCCCAGGCGCAGGCGGCGGGGGGACTCCAGACAGGAAGGCTTGAATGGCGGTGGCTGGTTTCTCACGCCCGCTTGTGCCCACAGGTGAAGATCTGGTTCCAGAACCGGCGGATGAAATGGAAACGCAGCAAAAAGGCCAAAGAGCAGGCGGCGCAGGAAGCGGAGAAACAGAAGGGCGGCGGCGGGGGTTCAGGGAAGGGCGGCGCGGAGGAGCCGGGCGCCGAGGAGCTGCTGGGGCCGCCCGCGCCCGGGGACAAGGGCAGCGGACGCCGCCTGCGGGACTTGAGGGACAGTGACCCCGACGAGGACGAGGACGAGGACGAGGAGGACCCTTTCCCCTACAGCAACGGCGCCAGCGCCCACGCCGCCTCCTCCGACTGCTCCTCCGAGGACGACTCGCCGCCGCCGCGGCCCAGCCACCAGCCCGCGCCCCAGTAGGAGCCCGGCGGCCCGGCAGGTGCGGCGCTCTCGGAGCCCCCCGGCCAGCGGCTTCTCCCGGAGGCCCCGGTGCCCGCACCCACTCGGCCCAGCCCGGCCTGGAGAGCAGGCTCGGCCGCCGCCTGGTGGAGCCCTAGCCCAGGCCGGGCTGGAGGGACCGGCCGCGGCCTCCGGTCCTGGGCGCTTCCCTTTGAAGCCAGGGCGCCTCGCCTTCTCGTCAAGAAACAGCGAGAGGGAGACCCGGGGCCTGAAACTTGAACTTTGGTTCTTTTAATTTTGGTTGGTGTTGGGGGAGGTGCGAGGTGCCTGTGAGAAGAACCGACCCCCCCACTCAAGGGGAACCTCCCGTCTCCCCTCTTCCCGCGTGCAAGAAGGCGGAAACCCACAGTGTTACCTGACTTCTGAAACTCGAAACCGCCTCTGGAGCCGCCGTTCTGCAGAGTATTGGGAAAGAGAAAGGATTTATGCTGACGTCTCTGGAGTACGGGGGATTATGTCACAAGCGTTCAAACTGCTGAAAATCTCAAAACTGTACTGTCTTTATTTTTATATATTGTATTTATATATAAAAAGAAACGTCTACTTATGCATGCTAAATTATTATTTAGCTTCTCCCATCGCCCACGATGAAATGTAAAATAAATTGCTTTTGTACTGGATCAGCGTGCACGCGTTTTGGGGGTTATGCGTGCGGCTTTAGGGTTTGTTGGTGGAAATGACGGGGAGGGTGTCTCCTCTGCGGTTGGCAGCTGAGGGTGAAAATCGGAGTCTCAAGTGGGTGTCAGGACCACCTCCGCGCCTGCTGCTGGGGAGTTGCAGTGTGAAGTGTTGGCAAAAATACCTGTGGCCAGGTGTCAGCGCGTGCCTGGCTGCCTGGCCCACACCTGGCCCAGTACACGTGCTCCTCAGAAGCGGAGCTGGGGACTCTATTTATTTTCCCCTTTCCTCGCGGACTCTTGCTTCGATGGCGCTCCAGAAGTGGAAATACGCTACTGGGGCGTTTCAGAAAATAAGCTTCAAACGATTAGGCGTTAGTGGCATGCGGGGTCCGTGCGACCTCAGGCGCTTAGGCACATTTCCCGGAACGCACCGAATTGCGCAGTGCTTCTGTCCTCGACCCCGGCCCTCTCTGTTGGCAGAGCCTTCCTTGGCTGGCCAGGCTGGGTCTTCTTGGCCCTGTGCAAACCTCGTCCGCGAGGTCAGCAGCGGGATCCAGGAGGCTCCGGGTTAATCAGCCTCTGCAGCGCGCGCCATCCATCACCGCGGCCAGCGCCGGCGCCATATGCTGCGCACATGCGGGCTCAGCCCGCGCTCTCGCCCGCCGGGGAGCGCAGGCCGCGGCCACCCGGCCCGGCGCGCCCCTCGTCCTCCTTCCCCCATCGCTGACCCAGTGGCCTCTCCAGGCTTGGAGGACACCGGCGACCGTGGAGCCGCTCGTCTCCCTTCTCCCGGGCCTTCCTCCTGCCTTCTGTCATTTCTCAGCAGCTCCTGTGAGTGCCCGTCTCCTCCCTCCCTCCTTCCCTCCCCCCAGCTGATAAAATGAGTTCAGAAGGGCCTGGTGTTCATTTGGGTGATTACCGCGGGGCGAGAGCGGCCACTCCTCTGCCTCAGGGCGCGGGGAGATTAATATCCTCTCTGGCAACTCATTATCACCCCGGGCCCCTTCCATAAAATCAACCTCAACCAAGGCCGGGGCGCGGCTGCTGGAGTCCAGGCAGAAGCAGCTGCCGCGCGCTGGCGCAGGGGCCGGGCTCCGCCGCCTGGGGTCCAAAGGTGCTCTGGGGAACTGGGAGAGGGTTTGCCCCTGGTGGAGGAGGAAGAGTGCCCCAGAAGGAGGGTGGGAAAACCAGAGGGGAGGGGGGCAAGGGGAAGACAGATTTTTTTTTTTTTTTAATATCTGCAATCTGTACATTTCTTTTTAATTTCTAACACATTGGTGAGGCTCAGCCTGCAGCAATCTCTCCCCGGCTGGCTCCACATCTGGAGATTATGTTCCCCTTGGGCTCAGCGGGCCCAGCCTCAGCGCCCCCACCCGCAGCGGGCAGACAGGGAAGGGGGGGCTCGGCCTGGAAAGGGGGGGCTCGCCCGGAGCTGGGGCGCCTCCGCGGAGGGTCTATCCCTCCACCCCCAGGGTGCAGGCGCTTCCTCTGGGACGCGGGGAAAAGCGACGCTGAAGGAAGACGCTGGTAACAGGGCCGCCCCTCCCCCGTCCTCCCGCACAGCCAGGCCCGGGACCTGCGCCGGCCCCCGCGCCTGCAGGACGCTCCATCGCCGCGGAATTTATCTCGTTAATAAATTGAATGATCAATTCGTTCTTGTCACAGTAGCTCTTCCCCAAATCAATTATAGCAAATTTAAATACAATCACTGGCTCGTCCTCACCCACTCCGGGCTCGGTGAACAATTCATTCTGCCTAATGAACGGTCTGGAGACCCCGCTCTGCCCGTCTCGCGGGCGCGCCCCTCACCCCTGGACGCGGCGCTTGGGGTCGCGGACGGGGCTCGGCCTGGAGCGGGGGTCCCCTCGGGGCCCAGCCCTCCAACCGCACCCGAGCCGCCCGCTGACCCCGCGCATGGGGGAGAAAGTCTTTGCGGCCCTCGGGAATCGGGTTCTCAGGACCTGGAGCAAGGTCGCAGCAGGGGGAGCCCGGAGGGAGCCGAGGCGGTGTTTGGCGTTTTCAGACAGGCCCAGGCCTCCGCCGCGGGACTTTTCTGCTGTCCTCTGGCTGTGCCGGAGGCCTGCGGAGTTCACCGCCTGCAATGGAAGCGAAGGTAGGTGCGGGAGACCCCCGCGGCGGCCGTCACTGCGACCCAGGGCGCTGGGTCCCCACGGAGGGCCCTCACCCAAAGCTGGCTCTGTCCTTTGGAACCCCAGCCTGGCCTCCCTTTCCCACCGAGGCCCCACTTCTCGCCCACCGTTTTCTTTGCTCCAGTGTGCGTTCTCCTCCGTTCTTAGAAAAAGGCGCCTTGCCGTGGGCGAGTTCTGCTGGGCGTGCAAAAGCGTGTGGATGAACTAAAAAGTGCCAGGAGAAAACAGTTGACACGCGCCCGCCAGAGGGCGGCCGGGGGGCTCCTTTCCAGCCCTTCCTGGAGCTCAGGCTGCCAGGTAGAAGCAGCCTGGAGACCCCGGCTAAGGCCTGGTGTCAAGGATTAAACAGCTGGAAGGGAGAAGAGGTGGACCCGTCCCTCTCGGACCCCGAACCCAAGGCAACCAAAGCTAAAATAGACAAATGGGACCGCGTCAAACTGAAAAACGTCCGCGCCACAAAGGACAATCAACCAGAGTCAAAGGCAGCCTGGGAATGGCAGACGCCATCTGCAAAACAAATCTGGTAATGGGTTAATATCCAGAGGAGGTAACTCTCACCACTCTCAACAAAACCAAACTACATGGGCAAACGACTCCAAATAAGATTTTGAAATGGCAACAACCATATGGAAAGATCTCAACACCGCTAGCCTCAGGGAAATGCAAATCAAAGCCGCAGATGTCACCTCACACGTGTTAAGATGGCCAATACGAAACAAACAAGGATGTGGGAAATTGGAGCTGTTGTGGGAATGTCACATGGTGTGGCCATTATGTGAAATAACACAGAATTTCCTCAAAAAGTTTCCTCAAAAAATTAAAAATCAAATCACCATCTGATCCAGCAGTCTCAGTTCTGGGTATATATCCAAAAGAATTGGGAAAAAAAAGATCTCAGACATTTGCACACCCGAGTTCACTGCAGCACTATTCACAATTGCCAAGAGGTTGGCGCAGCCTACGTCCATCGACAGAGAAATGGATGAGAAAATGTGGCACACACCGACGGTGGAGTGCCATTCAGGCTCTAAAAGGAAGGAAATCCTGTCACGTGCTACAACCTCCGCGAACTCTTGAGGACTTCATGCCGGGTGAGATACCCAACCACAGAAGGCAAATACTGGCCCTCTTTGGGGGTGCCGTCCTTCAGTCCTCGCTACTGCGGAAGGATGGCTTGAGCCCGGGGCTCCAGGTTGCAGTGAGCCGTGATGGCATCACTGCCCTCCAGCCGGGGCCACAGTGTGAGACCCTAGCTCTAAAAAATAATGGTAATAAATAAGCAGGCAAATAAAAAGACAAATACTGCAAGACCGTCTGCAATACCAGTTTAGATGAGCCAAGCGCTTGGAAAACAGAATGGTGGTTGCCAGGGCTTCGAGCGGGTACTGGGGAGTCAGCGTTTCTTGGGGACGGAGTTTCAGTTTGGAACGATGAGAAAGTTCTAGCATAAAACCCATAGTTAACCCTCGGGTACTAACACGTGAAGGGTTACAAGGACTGTAAAAATAATCGTGCTGTTTTTTCCCTTTTCCTCTTCTCATCTGCCGTTCTCCCGCTCCTCCCCTCTGACCCCAGCCCCCGCTTGCGAGGCCGCTCGGAGGGGCGTCCGGACTGGCTTCTCAGCTCCTCGCAGGTTTCGGGGTTAAGTGACCTGCCGCCTCCCCCAACCCCGCCCCAGGCTTGCAGGGGGCTGCCAGGCGGGACCGTCCCGGGAGGGCGGTGCGGCGCGGAGAGGGGCTGGGATCCGCGTGGGGCGGCCCCCACCCCCCGCGCCGAAGTCCTGTGGAGCTCTGTCCCCCTCCACAAAACTAACCCCGTCCGAGCTGTGACCTCCACCAGGAATGCCGCGGCGTTCCGGACAGCAAGGGCAAACATGTTTTCCAGATTTGCTTTTATGGTGGGATTAAAGTTTATTTTCCATAATAGGGCACCTAATAAAACTCCTAAAGCCGGCCGGGCCTCCAGCTGGTGGCCTGGTTTCACACTTTCACTTCGTAAATCACTTTACGACGTGCCAGGTGTGTCTCAAGCTGGACCCCGACGGGAGCGCGCGGCAGCCGCGGGTCTGCCCCGCGCGGGGGTCTCCCGGCCCGCGCCCTCCGCTCCGCCCCCCGGGCTTCCCCACTCGCGGCCGCAGGGGACCCTCCGGAGCAGGCGGGCCCGGCCGAGGATTCCCGGGGACCCCCCAGCTCCCGGCCCGCCCCCCGGCCCCGCGCCGACCCTGCATTCCGCCCGCGCACCTGGCGCCCCTCCCCGTGTACACACCGCGCGGACAATGCTCGCCCCGGGCCGGACAAAGGTGCCCCCGAGGCGGCCGGCGAGGCGGGGCGCGGTTTACCCAGCTGGGGGCTGGAACAAAGCGCGGCCTTATCGCCCGCGGGCCGGGGCGGGCCGGGGTCAGGCGCCGCGCTGGGCTGGGCTTGGGGTTTACGGGGTGGGCTCAGGACGCGCTGACCCAGGGTCGCAGCCCGGGGCATGTCACCCCCGAACGCCGCCCTGCGGGTGTCCAGGTCGGGAAGCTGTCGACGTGGACGCTGGGCGCGAAAGAACAGGGACCCTCGTATCCTGGAACTGAGGCCTGTGCTTCCTGCTAGAAGCGAGCCGTTTATTTATTTTGGAAAAAAACAGTATTGATATGTATTATTTCAGATATTTTATTACCCAGAGAAGGTGGAAGAAACAACCCGTTTTTATTTCAAAGCCTGTGGTTTTGCATTTGCTTTTTGTTAACATGGCCGCTCACCTTCCGGCTTAGCATCCTTTCTGCCAAGCAAAGAATTTCCTCTCTATGGCAATATTGAAAAAAGAAAGGCAGGAAAAGGGAAACACAGAAAATAAAATAAAAAAGCGTAAGGATCAGTTCCCAGGCAGGGGAAGCTGTGAGGAGCAGGACGTCGCCCAGCGTCTTTTCTAGAAAGCTCGGACAGGCCAGGCACCCAAGGGGAGGCCCCGCCGTTAAGCCCCGGGCTTAGCTGGCTCCTGCGAACTGCGTCTGTCCCTGTCTCCGCTTCAGGCCGCGCGGCACCCAGGAGGCCGAGGGTTCTGCTCTTCAGACCAGGGGGCATCCCTGTAACAGGCGACCTGCCACGTTTCTTTAATGATAGATAAATCCGTAAAGGAAATGCAAATTGGGGGGTCCTAATAACGTTACTACATATTATCATTATCTCCTCTTTCTTTACTTACTTATTTATTTTTTGAAACAGAGTCTCGCTCTGTCGCCCAGGCTGGAGTGCAATGGCGCGATCTCGGCTCACTGCAACCTCCACCTCCCGGGTTCAAGCGATTCTCCTGCCTCAGCCTCCGGAGTAGCGGGCACTACAGGCGCGCGCCACCGTGCCCCGCTAATTTTTGTATTTCTTTAGTAGAGACGTGGTTTCACCATGTTGGCCAGGCTAGTCTTGAACTGCTGACCTTGTGATCCACCCACCTCGGCCTCCCAAAGTGCTGGGATTACAGGCATGAGCCACCGCGCCTGGCATCTTCTCTAAATTTTAATTTTTGTGGGTACATAGTAGGTGTATATATGTGTGGGGTACAAGAGATGTTTTGATACAAGCAACTCATAATAATCACTTCATGGAGAACAGTGCACCGAGCCCCTCCAGTATTTATTCTTTGTGTTACAAAGAATCCAATTAGACTCTTATTTTTAAATGTACAATTAAATTATTACTGACCACAGTCATCCTGGTGTGCTATCAAATACTAGGTCTTATTCATTCTTTTCTATTTATTTGTACCCATTTATCCCACCTACCCCCCAAATGTCCCCCACCCGGCCACCACCACTTCCCAGCCGCTGGTAACCAGCCTCTCTATCTCTTGTTTTGACTTTCAGATCCCACAAATGAGTGAGGACATGCAAGGCAAATTGTGTTTTTTCTTCAGTCTGCAATATGTATGTACCTTCTACCACCTGGACCATTTATTCTCATGATTAATTTATTCCAGGTCTTTAGATACTCATAGGTCATCAGATGAAGCACGGGCAGACCTCATTTTATTGTGCTTTGCTTTTGTGCACTTCACAGAGATTTCGTTTTTTACACGTGGATGGTTTGCGGCAACCCTGCATGAAGGAAGTTTGTCAGCACAATCTTTCCAACAGCGTGTGCTCACTTCATGTCTACGTCACATTTGGGAATTCTTGCAATTACCAAACTGTTTCATCATTATTATATCTGTTATTCGATCTATGATCAGTGACCTTTGATGTCACTATTCTAATTGTTTTGGGGTGCCACCAACCTTGCCCGTATAAGATGGTGAATTTAATCGATAAATATGCGTGTGTTCAGATTGCCCCACCAACTGCTATCCTCTGTCTCTCTCCCTCCCTCTCCTGGGACCTCCCCATTCCCTGAGACACAACAATACTGAAATTAGGCCATGTAATAACCCTGCAATGTCCCTTAAATATTCAAGTGAAAGGAAGAGTCACACATCTCTCACTTTAAATCAAAACCTAGAAATGATCAAGCTTAGTGAGGAAGACCTGGTGAAAACTGAGGCAGAAAGCAAGGCCTCTTGTGTCAGTTAGCCAAGCTGTGAATGCAATGGGAAAGCTGTTGAAGGAAATAAAAGTGCTACTCCAGTAAACAAGCAAATAATAAGACAGAAACAGCCTGATTGCTGATATGGAGAGAGGTTTAGTGCTCTAAATAGGAAATCAAACCAGCCACCACATTCCCTAAGCCATGGCCTAACCCAGAGCCAGGCCCGAACTCCGAGGCCTTCTGGGAAGGCTGAGAGGTGAAGAAACTGCAGAAGAAAAGCCAGAAGCTGGAGAGGGGGTTCGCGAAGTTGAAGGAAAGAAGCCGTCTCCATAACATAAAAGTGCAGGGTGAAGCCGCAAGTGCCGAGGAAGAAGCCGCAAGCTCTCCAGAAGATCCAGCTAAGGCATTTGGTGATGGTGACTTCATCCACAGGCTTTCAGTGTCGACCAAGCAGCCTTCTATTGGAAGAAGATGCCATCTAAGACCTTCATAGCTAGAGAGGAGAAGTGAGTGCCTGGCTTCAAAGCTTCCAAGGACAGGCTGACTCTAGTGAGGGGATAAGGCAGCTGAGGACTTAGTTGAAGCTGATGCTCATTTACCATTCTGAAATTCCTAGGGCCCTTAAGGTTAATGCTAAATAGGCCTGGTGGGGTGGCTCAGGCCTGTAATCCCAACACTTCAGGAGGTTGAGGTGGGCGGATCACCTGAGGTTGAGAGTTCGAGACCAGCCTGACCAACATGGAGAAACCCCATCCCTACTAAAAATACAAAATTAGCCAGGCATAGTGTCACATGCCTGTAATCCCAGCTACTTGGGAGGCTGAGGCAGGAGAATTGCTTGAACCCGGGTGGTGGAGGTTGCAGTGAAGCGCCATTGCGCCATTGTACTCTAGCCTGGGCAACAGAGCAAGACTGTGTCAAGGAAGGAAGGAAGGAAAGAAGGGAGGGAGGGAAGGAAGGAAAGAAAGAAGCGAAATCTACTCTATTTGTGCTCTATAAATGGAACAACAAAGCCTGGATGACAGACGTCTGTTTACAGCATGGCTCATTAAATAGTTTAAGCCCAAGTTGGGATCTACTACTAAGAAAAAAGATTGCTTTGAAAATATGACTGTTCATTCACAATGCACCTGGTCACCCAAGAGCTCTGATGGAGATGCACAAGGAAGTTAATGTTGTCTTCATGCCTTCTAACACAGGCATGAAATATTCATTCTGCAGCCCGTGGATCAAGAAGTAAATTTGACTTGCAAGTGTTATTTGAGTACATTTTGTGAGGCTATAGGTGCCATAGACAGTGATTGCTCTGACGGATCTGGGTAAAGTCCATTGAAAACCTCCTAGAAAGGATTTATCTTGTTCTCTATGCAGTATCTAGACAAAAGGAAAAAAAAAAAAAAAAGAAAGGATTTATCAACCTAGATGCCATTATGAACGTTCATGGTTCATGGGAGGAGGTCAACATATCACAACAGGAGTTTGGAAGAAGCTGATTCCAACCCTCATGGAAGACTTTGAGGGGTTCAAGACTTCAGTGGAGGAAGTGATTGCAAGATGTGGGGGAAACCGCAAGAGAACTAGAATTAGAAGTGGAGCCCAAAGATGGGACAACTGAGTTACTGCATCTCAGGATAACACTTGGACAGATGAGGGGTGGCTTCTTAGGGATGAGCACAGACAGTGGTTTATTGAGCTGGAACCTACGCTGGTGAAGATGCTGCATAAAGGATTTAGAATATTCCACAAATTTGAGGAATTTGTTGAAAGAGGTTCTGCTGTGGGTAAAATGCTATCAAACAGCATTGCATGCTACAGAGAAATCTGGCGTGAAAGGAAAAGTCAATCAATGTGACAAATTCATTGTCTTATTTTAAGAAATTACAGGGATTTTGACGAGCTCTCGTGAGATTTGGGTGTCTTCCTAAGCCAGTGCTCAGCCAGGGGAAGGCCAGGTTCAGTTTGAGCGCCAAGACCATGAAGCTCGATGGGGAGAAGCCAGACAAGCTGGAGTCTGGCGTCTCCGGGGCTCTTCTGGAGCTGGAGACGAACTCAGACCTCAAGGCTCAGCTCAGGGAGCTGGATCTCAGGACAGCCAAGGAAACTGAAGTTGGTGGTGGTTGGAAAGCTATCATAATCTTTGTTCCCATTCCTCAGCTGAAATCTTTACAGAAAATCCAAATCCGGCTAGTACGTGGTTGGAGGAAAAGTTCAGTGGGAAGTATGTTGTCTTTATCGCTCAGAGGAGACTTCTGCCTAAGCCAACTCGAAAACGCCATACAAAAAGTAAGCAAAAGCGTCCCAGGAGCCATACTGTGACAGCTGTGCACGATGCAATCCTGGAGGACTTGGTCTTCCCAACTGAGATTGTGGGCAAGAGAATCCGCGTGAAACTGGATGGCAGCAGCTCATAAAGGTTCATTTGGACAAAACACAGCAGAACAATGTGGAACACAAGGCTGAAGCTTTTTCTGACATCTATAAGAAGCTCACAGGCAAGGATGTTACTTTTGAATTCCCAGAGGTTTTTTTTAAAGACGGGGTTTCACCATATTGGTCAGGCTGGTCTCGAACTCCTGACCTCAGGTGATCCACCCACCTCGGCCTCCAAAGTGCTGGGATTACAGGCCTGAGCCGCCTCACCTGGCTGAATTCCCAGTTTCTTTGTTTTTTTTTTTGAGATACAGTCTCGCTCTGTCACCAGGCTGGAGTGCAGTGGTGTGATCTCAGCTCACTGTAACCTCAGCCTCCCGGGTTCAAGCAGTTCTCCTGTCTCAGCCTCCCTGTAGCTGGGACAACGTCTCACACCACACACCTGGATAATTTTTGTATTTTTAGTAGAGACAGGGTTTTGAGATGTTGGCCAGGCTGGTCTCGAACTCCTGACCTCAGGTGATCCACCCGCCTCGGCCTCCCAAAGTGCTGGGATTACAGGTGTGAGCCACCGCGCCCGGCCTCCAGAATTTCAATTGTAAAGAAAAATGACTAAATAAAATATATGTTTACAGTAAAAAAAAGAAATTACAGCCAGGCATGACAACTCATGCCTGTAATCCCAGCACATTGGGAGGTTGAGGAGAGGGTGTCATTTGAGCCCAGGAGTTTGAGACCAGCCTAGGCAACATATGAAGCTTAGCATTTTTAGCAATAAAATGTTTTTTAATGTTACCGACAGGGTGTTCCTTTGTCACCAAGGCTGGAGTGCAGTGTGTGATCATGGCTCTCCGTAACCTTGAGCTCCTGGGCTGTGATTCTCTTGCCTCAGCCTCTCAAGTAACTGGGAACCACAGGCACATCCCACCACACTCAGCTAATTTTAAAAACTTTGCAGAGACCGGGTTGCGCCATGTTGCCTAGGCTGGTTTTGAACGCTTGGACCAAGTGATCCTCCTGCCTTGGTCTCCTGGAGTGCTAGGATTACAGGCATGAGCCACTGTAACTAACTAGTTCTTTTTTCTTTTACTGTGGTAAAATCTACATCACAGCATTTATCGTCCTAACCATTTGTAAGTATACAATTCAGTGGTGTTAGATACACTTGACACGCTCTGCAGCCATCACCACTAGCTACACCCCAGACTTTTTCATCTCTCCACACAAACTCTGAGTCCATTAAAGCATGACGTTCCCTGCCCCTAACCAAGCCCCTGGTCATCTCCATTTATGAATCTGCCTATTCCAGATAGGTTTTTTTTTTTCTTTTTTTGAGACATGGTCTGTCTCTATCACTCAGGCTGGAGTGCAGTGACGAAATAGCAACTCACTGCAGCCTCGACCTCCCAGGCTCCAGCAATCTTCCTGCCTCAGCCTCCCTATTAGCTGGGACAACAGATGCATGCCACTACTCCCGGCTAATTTTTTTGTATTTTTTGTAGAGATGAGGTTTTGCCGTGTTGTTCAGGCTGGTCTCAAACTCCTGATCTCAAGTGATCCACCTGCCTTGGCCTCCCAAAGTGCTGGGATTACAGGCGTGAGCCACTGCGCCTGGCCAGTTTTTGGTTCTTTAAAAACTTCCCTGAGTC
Organism: Cheracebus regulus; assembly: GCA_963574635.1. Classification (NCBI taxonomy): domain Eukaryota; kingdom Metazoa; phylum Chordata; class Mammalia; order Primates; family Pitheciidae; genus Cheracebus; species Cheracebus regulus. Next base: position 22,215 of record CAUYQU010054118.1, read on the forward strand.
TCCAGTGTAGAGATGGCACTGTGCCAGCCCTCCTCCAAAGCGGCCCCCTGGCCAGAGATTTCACTTTGAAAATAAAGTCAATGCATCAGTGCATCAAAACACAAGCAAAACCAGAAACATTTAAAACCAGAGACACGGCCAGGTGTGGTAGCTCATGCCTGTAATCCCAGCACTTTGGGAGGCCAAGATGGGCTGATCACCTGAGGTCAAGAGTTCAAGACTAGCCTGGCCAACATGGCAAAACCCCGTATATACTAAAAATACAACAACAACAACAAAAAATTATCCAGGCGTGGTGGCAGGTGCCTGTAATCCCAGCTCCTCAGGAGGCTGAGGCAGGAGAATCGCTTGAATCGGGGAGGTGGAGGTTGCAGTGAGCCGAGATCATGCCCTTGCACTCTAGTCTAGGCAGCAAGAGAGAAACTCTATCTCAATAGATAAATAAATAAACCAGAAACATGGGCCGATTTCATCTCGAAGAAATCCTTCCTTTTGTTTTCACAGGAAAGAAGACATGGGCACCCTCACCTCCTGCACTCTATGCAGCTTCCAAAATTGCCTAAAAATCTCCCAAGAGCTTTCCAGGAAGCTGCAGAGAGCCCTTGGTCTGTTTGAATCTCTGGCTGCCAGTGGACTGGCGGGTCACTCCCAGGTCCCAGCTCCCGCCTGCAGGTGCCTGCAGAGATGCTGCCCTTCCGTGGCACCCCCGGGGCCCCGACACCTCAAGATTTCAGCAGCCTTCTCCCTTCTATCTTTGCACAACAAAGTAATTTGCTTTTAATGACCGCCAGTGTTTTCCTTCCCAGTTCTATCTGACCAGATAATGTATCTGAGGCCTCCGCAACAGGGTTAAACCACTGTGACCTTCATAATCAAAGCACAGAAACAAATTCTATTTACTCATAAACGTGACTGTGTCTCCAGTGTGCAGCTGCTCCTAATCACAGATGGTGTGATAATATTTTGCTTTTATCAGACCTCTCACTCACGGATGACAAAGTGCTTTATTACCCCATTAGGAGGGAGCACCTCAGCTTAGCAAGGGGTTCCCACTGCGACTTCAATGGCACTGTGGGCTCCAGGTCCTGGGAAGCTCTCAGGGGTGGCAGGCTTGAGGGCACAGACCTCCCTGCCATCCATGTGCAGAGTCGCTTCCCTCAGAGCCCTCAAGGCCATAGGAACCAGAAGACATCGATTTGAGGGAAGCAGGGCAGAAAGGGAGCAGCTCCCAGGTGCTCCCCAGAGTCCTGGCCCAGCTCCCGGACCTCCCTGAGTCCTCACCATGTGCATGGCCTGTGGCCATCAGGGCCCAGCTCCTGGACCTCCCTGAGTCCTCATCACGTGCACAGCCTGTGGCCATCAGGGCCCAGCTCCCGCCATACCCAGACCACCTGCTTTGGCTGTGGGATTTGCGTGGGCAGCCAGAGCCCCTTCGTCCCTGCCTCCCTCTGACTCCTCAACACTAGTGAGTGGCGGTTTCTGCTGCTCTGGGTGCTTCCGAAGCACTCAGCCAGGAAGCCAGGGGTCCTGGAGGCCGTGGCACCCACCTGTCTGTGTGAAGACGCAGGTCCCTGCAGGTTGGGGGCAGAATGGCTGCTCTAGCTGTCCCTAGGGAGCTGCTGCAACTCAGACTCATCCAGGCCTGACTCAGGTGTCCGTGGAGAGGAGCCCTGGAGTGACAGACGGCAAAGTGAAAATCTCACTCTCTCCT